>JASAMV010003932.1:0-15883 GCA_030248065.1 Rhynchonema sp. JSB1_4
TCGGCATACTGAATGTGACGGACCTCGGTATTGAATACGACTACGCATCGATCATGCATTACCCGGAGTACGCGCACGCGGTAGATCCGATGGAGAAAACATTGGTTCCGATCAGAGACACCAACGGGGTGTCAATTGGCCTAATGGAGAAACTGAGTGAAAAGGACGTCCAGCGCATCAATGTACTCTATCGATGCGGTTTGTCTTTCGGGGGTATTATGTAGGTTGAGCCTGGAAGCCAGAATCCGAAAATATTTGCGTGGAGGATGCGAAACAGGAGAATGCGGTACGCGGAAACGTTTCTGTGTTCCATGTGCCCACAAACGTTTTGAAGATCACACACCGAGATTTTATGTGCAAACGATTCCGAGTATTTGCACTACGCGAAAAACACTTCTGCGCTGCTGAAGTATGCGCATTGCGGAAACCTTTCCGGACTGCGTGTTTTACCCGCCTATCGGAGCGACGCGAATTTCCGTCTGTGAATTAACTTCGTTATCAGAAACTCATCCCACACGTTGCAACCAGTCAGTGGTTTTCAAAAAAAAATCGTTCCAAAAGGTAAAAAAATTTTATTAACCACTGCAGCCAGTGGCAACTACTGTACCCAGTGGACAAATTGGTCGCAGTGCTCGGCCACCTGTGGTCAAGGTGTGGAAACACGACAACGGCTGACCACCGAGTCAATGAAGGCAAAGCGCATGACGTGCGCGGAAACGATTCAAAATCGTCCGTGTAGCAGCGGAGATCGGTGCGCGACGATAAAGGAAGGTGCGATCAGAAACAGCAGTTTAATATGATCAAGCCACGGAGCAAATATAAATTTTTACAGCCACAGTGGAGTCCTATTCGATTCTCGTCGTTCAAATGAACGACCCCAAAATGCAACGAATCGACATCGACGACCTCGGTGAAGTGACTGTGACAACGGACGTGGCGATTCCCGCACCACAGTATCCGAGCAAACCCAGACTCGTATGGACCGGTCAGAAACTCGTGTCTCTGGCTGGTGATTGGAGACATGGTTAGATCAACAACCAGTTTTGCGGCATTGTGAAAAAACATCGTGCGAATGCGAACGATTCAAAATGTTTTAGCTGCAAACCAACACCCTTGTTTCGCTTGATGACCAGTGACTGAAACTCTCTTGCATCTCAGGACGACGCAGAGTGGAATCGCTGATCGGTGAAACGTGGCACAATGAAACGAGTCTGCGCACTGATGATCGGGATGTAGGTACGGTTGCTGCTTGATGTTAATGCCCAGATTTGGATCGTCGATAGTTTCTGTGCCTGATAAGGTTGTTAGCCAATGGAACTGCGCTCCACTAAAAAAAGTCCCAGACACCGCACAATATATTGGTACCGGTTCGATCTGAAACCCCGTACTATTCCAGTCGGTTTTCTATCCAAAGATGGCCAGTTGTACGCGTGTGGCTGCTGGACGCTGCTGATCACGGGTGCGCAGTGCACGCGAAACTGTGAATTTCGGTCAGCACACGATCCAACTGCGAGCTGGCAGACACGCTCACTGCCGCATGAATGGTGTTTTGGCAGCGCCGCTAATGCCGAATTCAAAGTGGGTCAATCATTCAGGTCTAGCGCCATCGTTGTTGCGTGTATTATCAGTCGGAACGGTCACTCTTAGGCTTAAGCTTTAAAAAAACCAAAGGATTAGCTAAAGATATGGGACACGGTTGGGATTTACGTGCGGGCTTCCAATTTCGCCATCAAGCCATCATTGCAAGGTTGCATTTCCTCAGATGCGCGTACCGAATTTTGACATGAATCACGCGCAGGATCACATCTACTTGTCGGGTGGTCTGGATTGCAACGGCGTCGTGAGCAAACGTTTGGTTCGCAGCCACGATGGTTTGACGTGGACCAGAATGGCTGATATGACCACGGCCAGGGCGCTGCATGCTATGGTGGTTGTTGGAGAAACGCTGGTGGTGAGCAGCAAGGCATGCATATTTGGGCACCGGTGTTGTTGACGAAAGGTCTGACTAACGACCTGTGCAATACCCGAGGACTGATTAGTTAAAGCATAGACAGCAGTTTTCACATCCACCTGAACGAATGTTTGAGAATTTGAGGCCTATCCCCTGCTATTCGTTGATGCCATCCAAGAAAAAAACGCAAACAGAAAAGCTGGCACAGTGTTATCCTGCAATCGCGTACGCACACACAGGTATGCGGCGGCTATACGGCATTATGCGAACGCTACCATCCGAGCAGCAACTCGTGGTCGAAAATGAAACGAATGCCCAAATCGCTTTACGATCATCACCTGTTGTGCGTCATTCTGTTATGGTTTCAATACTTTGATCACAAAATCCAAAAAAGTCGCCCATCTTATGCCAAAGCCAAACAGTTCTTGATTTCAGCAGCTGGACCTTTCAGATACATCAGTCCACGTATCGTGGCCATCGGCGGCAGTGGCGCTGCCGATAACGAGAAGAACCACCGAATATTCGTTCATTTGGAGGATGGATGGATTACGGTGGATGCAAAGCTGATGACATTCGCTTCCGTCGTCGATCTACCAGGACTGCATGCTTCGGCTGTGGTGGTGCCCAGTCGCCTGTTGGGACATATCGAACACGTGCCCAACTTTTAGCTGATGAGCATTCTAGGTATAGTCCAACCACCAGCTCATGAGACCGCCTGCTGCGGTTCAACGTGTTCCGAAATTTTCGAAAACAAAAGAAAAAGAAATCGACTATGCATTTACATGCCCAATTTCTCTTTCCTTTGTTTTCGAGATGTTTCGAAACACGTGGAACGTAACAGGCGTGTCATGAGCTCGCGGTTAGACTGATACCACCTATACATCTACAACTTCTTCGTATCGAATCCAAACTCCAGAACTGTGTTTACAAATGAAACAATATTTTGTTAAACATGCGACAAAGCAGCGCATGGTGACAACGAACAATATCAACCACGGCAACCAGCCTCAAAGACAAATTAACGCATTTGCTGGCCAACAATGTTCAAGCATTGCCAAAGCACGAGCGACATCACTAATCGTTGAACAAAACTTGCCAAACTCCTGGGCCATGTACAGTACAATATTGTTGGGCCACTTGGGAGCAACAGCTAGCTCGCCTGAGAAACGTTATAAATTTCTTCGTTAAATATAATAATGCAGAAATATAATGCAGCAACACCATCGTCGCTGAGAGTGCAGCAAGACGAAAATAATAGCGCCCAGTCAGTCACTGACATTAGAACTAACAAACATGTACACAATTGGAAGAAAATCTGAAAGATGCGGGACCATCAGGTCGACTGTAAATAGCAGCCAGTGAACGACTATGTATATTATGCGCAAGCTGTCGAAAAACTTGCGTCAAAGGCTACCATCCGTTGATACTGTATGTGTGGATAGTGCTAGTGCCAATTCTTTTGAAATTGAATTTCGTATTCCAGCAATTTGCACCTCCTTGCAAAATCCCCAGTTAAAAGTATGGTTGTGATGAAACCAGCTGAAAAACTCCTCATTGCATTGGTAATTGTGTGCATTTTGCTGCTGATCGCCGTAGTGGGACTTATGACTGCAGTGCTCAGAGAAACAATTGAAATTCGAAAAGGACAAGCGATAATCAGTTTAGTTCCTTGAAACTATAAGAGTTTAAGTTACGGGTTGTGCATGCGAAACAGAGCCGCTGACACCCAACTCCCACACATACGACTCTCTTTCACAGCGCTCTCACCCTTTCAGCCCTATTCCTTTTTCTCCTCCCCCACCTCCCTCCCTTTCCCTATTCGAATCTGTCATCAGCTTCAGCTATACCCAACGCACACTTTTATACATTTTTTTCCCACTCTTTCTACTCCACACAGAACATATAACCTCTTTTCACCCACCTGCTCTACCATACTCACCAACACTGTCTTTTCACACTATAGCATCACTTCTTACAACACATATATGACATTACAACCATTTTCCTTTCCCCTATACGCACACCAACATCTCACCCAAACCCAACCTCTCACACTCTTTTTCTTTTTTCTCTACCACCTCCATACCCACACTATCCACAATTCACCACTTACCATACATACAGCTCTACAGCACAAACATTTCACCATACTCTCACCCCTTCCTTCACACTTACTTACAATTTTCACAATACATTTTCACTATTACGCTCCCTATCCTACACACCACACATACAGACAATACGAATCTTTACACTTACTACTTTCGCACAAACATACTACCTTTTCACTCCATCTATTAACAGTCTACCACTTGCTCTTCAACTTATAATTTACTACCACTCGCCTACATCTTAAAAGCACTAATACAAGCCAATCCCATAATTATCTTCTTCCTTCACTCTCAGCTACATATTACATCAGCAAATATCACACATAATTATATTTAACTATGAAACTAATAACGAACTAACGAACACCCTCACCCAGAACCACACATTATTTTACTTTACATCCGACGCTTTTAATTAACTTGAACCTCAATAGATCTCCCACTTAACCACAAACCATTCTACACGCACACTACTAATTCACTACCACTTCCATTTTTTAATATTTCTTGACACCATCGCTCCTTTTTCTCAACCAACACACACAAAACAAAAAAAAAAAAAAAAAAAACAACAAAACAAAAAAAAAAATAACAAAAAAAAAAAAAAAAAAAAAAAAAAAAAAAAAAAAAAAAAAACAAAAAAAAAAAAAAAAAAAAAAAAAAAAAAAAAAAAAAATGTTTAACAAAATATTGTTTCATTTGTAAACACAGTTCTGGAGTTTGGATTCGATACGAAGAAGTTGTAGATGTATAGGCGGTATCAGTCTAACCGCGAGCTCATGACACGCCTGTTACGATTCCACGTGTTTCGAAACATTTCGAAAACAAAGGAAAGAGAAATTGGGCATGTAAGTGCATAGTCGATTTCTTTTTCTTTTGTTTTCGAAAATTTCGGAACACGTTGAACCGCAGCAGGCGGTCTCATGAGCTGGTGGTTGGACTATACCTAGAATGCTCATCAGCTAAAAGTTGGGCACGTGTTCGATATGTCCCAACAGGCGACTGGGCACCACCACAGCCGAAGCATGCAGTCCTGGCAGATCGACGACGGAAGCGAATGTCATCAGCTTTGCATCCACCGTAATCCATCCATCCTCCAAATGAACGAATATTCGGTGGTTCTTCTCATTATCGGCAGCGCCACTGCCGCCGATGGCCACGATACGTGGACTGATGTATCTGAAAGGTTCAGCTGCTGAAATCAAGAACTGTTTGGCTTTGGCATAAGATGGGCGACTTTTTTGGATTTTGTGATCAAAGTATTGAAACCATAACAGAATGACGCACAACAGGTGATGGTCGTAAAGCGATTTGGGCATTCGTTTCATTTTCGACCACGAGTTGCTGCTCGGATGGTAGCGTTCGCATAATGCCGTATAGCCGCCGCATACCTGTGTGTGCGTACGCGATTGCAGGATAACGCTGTGCCAGCTTTTCTGTTTGCGTTTTTTTCTTGGATGGCATCAACGAATAGCAGGGGATAGGCCTCAAATTCTCAAACATTCGTTCAGGTGGATGTGAAAACTGCTGTCTATGCTTTAACTAATCAGTCCTCGGGTATTGCACAGGTCGTTAGTCAGACCTTTCGTCAACAACACCGGTGCCCAAATATGCATGCCTTGCTGCTCACCACCAGCGTTTCTCCAACAACCACCATAGCATGCAGCGCCCTGGCCGTGGTCATATCAGCCATTCTGGTCCACGTCAAACCATCGTGGCTGCGAACCAAACGTTTGCTCACGACGCCGTTGCAATCCAGACCACCCGACAAGTAGATGTGATCCTGCGCGTGATTCATGTCAAAATTCGGTACGCGCATCTGAGGAAATGCAACCTTGCAATGATGGCTTGATGGCGAAATTGGAAGCCCGCACGTAAATCCCAACCGTGTCCCATATCTTTAGCTAATCCTTTGGTTTTTTTTAAGCTTAAGCCTAAGAGTGACCGTTCCGACTGATAATACACGCAACAACGATGGCGCTAGACCTGAATGATTGACCCACTTTGAATTCGGCATTAGCGGCGCTGCCAAAACACCATTCATGCGGCAGTGAGCGTGTCTGCCAGCTCGCAGTTGGATCGTGTGCTGACCGAAATTCACAGTTTCGCGTGCACTGCGCACCCGTGATCAGCAGCGTCCAGCAGCCACACGCGTACAACTGGCCATCTTTGGATAGAAAACCGACTGGAATAGTACGGACTTCAGATCGAACCGGTACCAATATATTGTGCGGTGTCTGGGACTTTTTTTTGGAGCGCAGCTCCATTGGCTAACAACCTTATCAGGCACAGAAACTATCGACGATCCAAATCTGGGCATTAACATCAAGCAGCAACCGTACCTACATCCCGATCATCAGTGCGCAGACTCGTTTCATTGTGCCACGTTTCACCGATCAGCGATTCCACTCTGCGTCGTCCTGAGATGCAAGAGAGTTTCAGTCACTGGTCATCAAGCGAAACAAGGGTGTTGGTTTGCAGCTAAAACATTTTGAATCGTTCGCATTCGCACGATGTTTTTTCACAATGCCGCAAAACTGGTTGTTGATCTAACCATGTCTCCAATCACCAGCCAGAGACACGAGTTTCTGACCGGTCCATACGAGTCTGGGTTTGCTCGGATACTGTGGTGCGGGAATCGCCACGTCCGTTGTCACAGTCACTTCACCGAGGTCGTCGATGTCGATTCGTTGCATTTTGGGGTCGTTCATTTGAACGACGAGAATCGAATAGGACTCCACTGTGGCTGTAAAAATTTATATTTGCTCCGTGGCTTGATCATATTAAACTGCTGTTTCTGATCGCACCTTCCTTTATCGTCGCGCACCGATCTCCGCTGCTACACGGACGATTTTGAATCGTTTCCGCGCACGTCATGCGCTTTGCCTTCATTGACTCGGTGGTCAGCCGTTGTCGTGCTTCCACACCTTGACCACAGGTGGCCGAGCATTGCGACCAATTTGTCCACTGGGTACAGTAGTTGCCACTGGCTGCAGTGGTTAATAAAATTTTTTTACCTTTTGGAACGATTTTTTTTTGAAAACCACTGACTGGTTGCAACGTGTGTGATGAGTTTCTGATAACGAAGTTAATTCACAGACGGAAATTCGCGTCGCTCCGATGGGCGGGTAAAACACGCAGTCCGGAAAGGTTTCCGCAATGCGCATACTTCAGCAGCGCAGAAGTGTTTTTCGCGTAGTGCAAATACTCGGAATCGTTTGCACATAAAATCTCGGTGTGTGATCTTCAAAACGTTTGTGGGCACATGGAACACAGAAACGTTTCCGCGTACCGCATTCTCCTGTTTCGCATCCTCCACGCAAATATTTTCGGATTCTGGCTTCCAGGCTCAACCTACATAATACCCCCGAAAGACAAACCGCATCGATAGAGTACATTGATGCGCTGGACGTCCTTTTCACTCAGTTTCTCCATTAGGCCAATTGACACCCCGTTGGTGTCTCTGATCGGAACCAATGTTTTCTCCATCGGATCTACCGCGTGCGCGTACTCCGGGTAATGCATGATCGATGCGTAGTCGTATTCAATACCGAGGTCCGTCACATTCAGTATGCCGACGCGATCGATTTGTCGTCGAATGGCTCCATCTTTCTGCGCGACACAATCAATAATTTGTTCAATCGGCGACGAATCAAGCGATCAATCAATCAATCACCGGAATATTCCAATAATTGACGCTCAACCACTTGTTCCTATCGGGTCGCGAGTGTTCATGCCAGAATCCCATACTGTGCATCAACTCATGCAGTATTCGTCCCGTCGCATCGTCATACCATTTACCATTGATCAGCTTTGGCGGTTCAATACAGTAACCACCCAAACGTAGTTGCTGTCGTCGTTCGTTGGTGCGCCGGCCGATTTTTGACTGACATCTGCATAAAGAAAGATATTAAAGTATAGGAAGAAATAGTGAAGCTTGTTTGTTCTTCTTGTTTCTTCAATCCCCCGCAACAGCTAAACAACCACCCATGTGCATGCCATACGATGATGTCAACACAATGGGTGTCTTGCGCCACACACTCACGGAACCGAAAACACGTCTGGTTTTCAATGTGCGACATTGCGTTCCGGATCAGCTTTATCACGCGCTGTTTTTCACGACTGAAACGGGTTTCAACAATTTTGGGAGGTATTGTCGAATAGGTAATTGCACCGTTCAGACCTGTCGATATATCGCCTGATCGTGATCGTGTATGGCATAGTGCGATTCGGCCATATTGATGCTGGATGTCGGGACACAATGTTACCGAAGTCCCTGGTAAATACGAGGCACATCAACTTTGCGAACAAGACTGCGCGACTGCGACCACGGTCGGACTACGACTACTTGGTGTTGGCAAATTTATGTGACCCGTGTTTGCAATAGAGTTTGAGCACAAATGTAACCAGCATCAAAGTTGTTCGCCTTGTATGTGTTCGCAGTGCTTGCCCGCAAACTGAATATATACGGCACGTAATTTTTGCGACGACCATTTTGGGAAATTGTTTACAAGCCAGATTCTAGCTTAGATATGGCACCGATAATCACCAGCTGTTCAGAACGCTGCAAATTTTGCTTTCTTGAGAAACTGGGTAAGCTTCTCAAATGTTGGAAATCTGATCTAAAAGCCAGATAACCCCAGTGGTGTGATAGTAGGCCTCACGTTTCATTAGCTCCGGCTGTTATCGACCACAGATCTTGCGTGATGATGTCGGCTCTTTGTCGAAACGGTAGTTCTGAAAGTTTTTGTTATTCGAGAGCAGATCTGCAAGATATGTATAGCTTATAGCTTACGGCATGCGATTTGACAAGAAATGGCACTGCCTTTGAATCCATGGATAGCACTGTAACACAATTGCACTCACCAAACATTTGGGCCCGTCGGGGTGCTGTGTTGCACAAATGGAACATTAGCAGAAGCGAAAACCATGCAATCATTTTGATGAGAATCTGATGAATGTGGGATGGATCATTAATGGTCTGTTAAAAGCACCAGATTTTGTCCCACGTATTGTGTTGATGGAACTGGAATCGAATTTTATCATTCATATATACAGTATATACCTAACTGCCTGCAAGTAAATCAGCGCATCATTGGTATATAAAACACTCTTTGCATCTTGTATTTTGCTATTTCAACACATTTGTGTCTTTGCATAGTTAAAATAACAACAAATACAAACTGCCGCTAACAGGTTGCCAAATATTCTGTACCGAGGTGGTATTTCATCACCAACGTTAATCATCAGCGCATAGAGGAGCGAAATCGCATCAGTTTTCGGGTTGTTTCTTTCGTTAAATTGTGTTACCTTTCATTTCATGTTGAAATCGTTTTCAATTTGCTGTACATTTATTTGTAGCTCACCGAACATGAATATGAGCCATAAACTGATACGACAAGTGGCAAAACGGTGTCTTGGTGTGACGAACTTGCAATATTATAAAAAAGTTCTTCCTTAATCGGCTATTTTTGCTGGGAGAATCATGGTGTTTGGTAACTTCGCTCAATATGAGAATTTGAAACCGCCCCCGCCCATGAAGTTGACATAATTCGAGACCATTTTTGTCGTCAAAACTTTTCGAAAACTGCAATGCAATGCCCGAAGTCTTGTTTACAAAAGTGCAGTTGGAAAGACAAACAGCAAATGATGATTAAAGTATTTTAAATAATACTTATTTATCGAAAATTATATCGAATCGTGATGGGTGGTGTTTCGCATTCAGTCCCCTTCTGTTCTGCTTCATCCTCAACTTTCATGTTTTGGAACTTTACAAGATACGGCTGTTCAGCCAACGTTTTCTCGGGGATTTCGATTTTCTCTGGCGGCTTCAAATCTTTTCCTCTGATCGAATCAACCTGAAAACCTTTCTGAAATCAGAGTCGTACTATTAGAGTCCACATTAAAGCAAAAAGTGTAGATGCCTAATGTAACCTTGGCTTCGAGTTTCTTCAATTGTTTCTTTATTTTCCGCTTGATCTTCTCGAAGTCTTGTCGCTCGGTAGGTAATTCCTTGATCTTCAGTTCGTTCAGCTAGGTACAAAGATGTAGAAATTAATCAGTGGATTTTGATGGAGAATATGCGTGTGTTTATTTCATCGCAAACCATCCGCTCGGCGGGAAGATCGAAATGAGTCTTAAAGGTGCTTTGGTCCCTTGTGCCGATACCCAACCTTTGCCTCCAGGTCGGCCAGTTTCCTCCTCGTTTTTTGCTTCATGAATTCGAACTCACGTATTTCCGGGCTCTTTTCTCTCAGTTCGTTTATCTGAACAAGTGGCATTTTTACAAATGCCGCATCGGCATAAACATAGAAAGCCGGACCACCTTTGCTTCAAGTTTCTTTAATTTCTTCTTCGATTTGCTGGTGATTTCTTCAAGTTCCTCAGTTTCTACCTGAATAGTAAGGAGCTTCATGGAAGAAGTACAGGGCCATGTATATCTTGAACGTGTTTCGCACCCAGTATGTATATGCTGAGGACGAGTTTAAAACGTGGTTAGTTGAAATTACAAAACACATTTCCGGGCTGGGGTTGACTAAAACGAAAATAACTCAAGTCCTGAAGCAGAACTGTACCTTTGACCTGAGTTTGCACGTCATTGTCTCAACTTCCGCTTTCTTTTCTTCCACCTAAATTTTATAGATGATTAACAAATTTATTTCATCAGTCGGCTGTAACCTTTCGATGACCGTCATTTCTTACATTCAGTTGGGCAGTTTGTCACACACCTGCACGCTGCACATATTTCCGTTGCGACACCAACTTGCCCAGTGCTCGCAATTGTTCGTCCAAACGCTGTAGTCGTGCTCTCCGAGTTTCGACAGGCCTCGACGAACTACCTGACAGAGATCGTGAGTATGAGCTTACCTACTTGATCAGATTTACTCCAGGTCGGCGTTTAGTGGCTGTGTATGCTGCGTTTTGTGCTGCCTGGATAAAAACTTGAAACTCGGCTGCCCCGCCGGTTTGCGCCTTCCTCACGGACATATTTCAGAAGCCCACTCCTCCGCCCACCTGTGCACCAGTCGGGAACGGTTCATACCGTTCGTCAACGCTGTTGTTCACACGACACTCGTCATCACCAACGGCCGTGACCAGATTCTCCACTCGAATCTGATATTATTCATATTGCCTATGTTAAGGATTGTTTGGAGTGTATTAAATTTAAAATTTTCTTGTGCTCAGCGATCGCTGTGTCTCAATCGCCGCTGTTTATATACACAATGCAAACCAAAACAGGCAGGCGCAACCCCGGACGTGCGAGGTTGGGCCTGCCTGTTTAGGCACTTGAAGCAGCCGGACCGACATCGGCGATAGTTTTCCTCGTTCGCAAAAGAACGGCACCGAGCCCCGAGCCAATGTCTCCGATCACGTGAATGATGATCTGTTTGCCGTCGATGTTCTCCATCGCCACGCCCCAGTGCTGCAGTAAAACGACCGGTTAAAGTTGGTCAACTATTTTTCATTTGCAAGCCAAGTCAACCCTGTCGACCACCTGAAAAGCGCCTCCCACTCGTTTCATTTCAATCAAATCACCTGGATCCAGCTGCCCGATCAACTGGCACGCTTTCACGTAGTCGCCAATTTTCTTGTAGTTGCGAGAATCGGCCATTTTTGTCGCATAAATGTTTTGATTTATTATTTGTGCGCACTTTGGTGAAAAACCTCAATGTAGAAAACTATACGAGGCGTTCAAGCAGGTTGATCCGCACATGCGACTTATGCAACCGTATTCACTTTGCACAATTCACATAAAACGACAACTTTCAAAAATACTATTTACCCACGTGTGTTGCCGCAATACTGTTGAATAACTCAGTTGTCCTATGTACATTAAAGCAAAAGTGCTTATCAGCCAATGTCGCACGAGTGTAGAGTTATAGTTCAAACAGCGACAGCTTACAGCTGTGTCTGGACCGCTCAATATTGTCTACTAAACTTGACATTTTCGTTGATTTTTAAAAGCGAAGTCAGGAACAGTAGGAAGTCAGAAATCCAACCAAATGAACCATCTGTGGCACCGTAAATGTTGAAATTTCATTGGGGAGTTTACACAATGAACTTCATCCTAGACGATAACTGTAGTATAGGTGCATAAATCTGAGCTACGCAATAACAGTACTGTAGGCACGTCATTTTGTCTTTGCGAAAACTGGTGTTCGTTCAATGTATCTGTTGTGGAGTCACGTAAATGACTCACGGTGGGAGTAAGGTTGCACCAAATGGTTCGCCCTTCACATTGACAACCGTAGCACCGGGCGCAGTGACCCATCTGGTCCCGTCATACACATCGACCTGTTGATTGTAACCCTGACTGGTGCCGTTGAACTGATAGCCACCAAACATGATCAAACGATGATCGCGACCCAGTGCGAACAGACTGGTCCAATGAACATGTTTGGTCAACGGGGCTATGTCTTGCCAGACGTCATTCACCATCGAGTAGCGCTCACACGACGACAGGAAAGGACCACCAGCGTTCGCACCACCGCAGACCTGACGACACGCGCTAACGACAATGAAGGTGCACGACAGGTGCTGGGCGATGTTTAAACTTTATATGTACTGCAAGCTGTACACCAACCACCAACGTCTCCCCATCGACAGTCATTGCGTGCTGCGACCGTGCGTGACGCATCGATGCGTGCTGCGTCCATGCGTTGCCATCGTAAGACATCAGACGCGCACCAGAGTCATTCTCCTCCATGCCGCTGCACGCAACTCCGCCGCCAGATATCCACATTCTGTCCTGCAGACAAATGTAAAGATTTAGTATTCAATTTAGTCAAAAATGTATAATGCGCCTACCATGCTCGCAGCACCGGCTCCATAGATCAGGCATTGTCCGTCAGGCAGCGGACGCGTTTCCCAGGCTGAATCCACAGCTTCCAATCGGAAATCGCACGATTTGTAGCATTGAGAAGGCGATGTGTTACAGCCGCACGCAAACAGCAGGCCGGATAGCCGACTGCGGCTGAATAATAAGCCATCCGTTTTCTTTTGGTACCGACAGGCGCCAAATGTAAGCCACGAACAACATAAATGCTCACCATATTGGCGATCCAGGTTCATGGGCGTCTGTATTGCCCATTTGCCATTTTCGAATATCTCGACGCCCTTGCGGTCTGGTAATAAACATACGGCATATGGATACCAAAACTAATAATTTTTTTCATCTGATCGTTCATCATCGAATCTGTAACCCGAACCCAACTGATGCTTTTGCAACCAACCTGGCGAATTATACGCTCCAATTGAGTACATCCGCTTTCCCACGGTCACCATTCCAGGACACCAACCGTATTTCGGTGTCGGCACTCCTGGTGACCGGTTGACGGAAACTGCGCCATTTCGGTCCATTGTTATCGATTGAATGGATGGGGTACCGAACTGGACAGCGACAATTGCCACTGAACCATGCGTAAAACAGATGTAGAATTTGCGATTTGTAAATGTCCTCCGCTCGCATGGCAATAGACACACAAATTGGCAAACATTGTGTCGACGAAAGCCGATCAATGATGATAACGACAACTGCTTACCGTTATCTGGCTGGTTCTCAAAATTGCCAAGCATTTCTTCGGCTGCACAAACTTGAGCCAGAACTGTGATCACCACCATCATGCAGTCGCGTGACAAAATCATTTCGTACATGTTGCTTGGTCTATTGTAGGAACAATCAATATTTGTGCTGTGGCGATTGATCAAAACGAGCCAGAGAGCCATCAAGCGCTTTCGACAAAAGAAGAACATGCTGGGCACATGACGCGAAACATGGCATGGTGTCTTATCAGTTAGAACATCTATAACTTAAAATAGAGGGTGTGTATGTGAATTAACGTGTACCCGTTGTTACTCGGGACCCGTTTCTTATCAGAATATCTGTGGTTTTTTGGTTGCATTATTATGCTTTCGTTCGCTTAGTTGGTTTACGCATGGTATGAATATGCTGTATCACGTCGTGCTCAACATAAGTCCATACCAATATGTAGGTTTTCGAAAGCTTGGTTCCAATCAGATGTGCACAAAAGTGACACCATTCCACAGTGGCCAAATGGCTTTGATGGGATCATCAATGCGTCAACTTCAAGCTCAGTGTGCGTGAACTGCATCCGATTTTCAGGTGGGACTTGCTCAAACAGTACAGTAGGTTATCAACGTGCTGTTTACATTACATGAAAACAGTTGCCATATGGTTGTGCTGTGATCGGTGTAATGATTGCTGCGCTTGTCACACTGTTAACCGCTTACACGCGGAGAATGTTTTTGGGTCAGGCCAACTCGTTGTGAAGTAACTTAAACACTGGTACCAAACATTTGTTTGAGAGTCAACTCGTCTGCGGAAGTTGTCTGACGAAAACTATTTCGCTCGTTGCCAACGCGTTTGCAAAAGAGTTTTTGTGCACCAACTGTTTGTGTATGAAATTACCTGTGTACCTGCTGTACATACAACGGCGAATTGATGTACATAAGTATTCTATATACATAAAAGCGATTTCGAAATCCGAGCACAAATCGAACCATATCTGTTCTTTGACCAACAACGCTGGTGAACCAACTTTAAATATGTGCATCAAAATGAATTTACAGTCATGGAGAGTGATCATTCGTCCCATGTGGAACTTTGACTGTAGCTTGTATATGACAACTTGAATAACGTTCTTGTGCACGAGGCGTGCAACAAAAATTTACTAAAATGCGTGTTTCATTTTGGGCAAATGAATTGGGTTGGGCAAATAGGGGCTATGTACATGTACAAGGAGGAACAAGACGCAGAAACCACATTCTGGTGTAATTATCTCAAGCGAGCGGTTCGCTGACTTCTTTCTCAACACCTGGCCCTTTGACATCGGTCTTCCTCGCTGCTTTGCCATGTTGTCGTCGTTTCCAGCCGCAGTACGCGAACACACAGCAACACGCACAAGCACACAACAGCGTGGCACAACACGCAGCAACGACAATCACAATGATCGCCCATGGGGCAAGTCGATCGTTGGAAACTTGTGTCGGTTGACCTCCTGAAGAGTGGAAGCCATTTTGAAAGTGCTAAATGACAGACATGGATTGATCATGGTGAAATATGGAGTGCGACTTTCGTGTTTGCAAAATTTGAAAGCTGATATTTACCCACCGGTTTCGATGGCGTTGTTGATCTGGGATGAAGCGACATTTGTAGTAACCTGTTCAACCACACCGGTCATCAACGTCGTTAATACTGAGAGAATATTGTAGGATGTTTTGACTTATCACAGCGTCAAAAATTACTCCTCAACAAAAGCGCGAATTGACCACACCTTGGACCTTGTGATTACCGGTTGTATTACGTTGTTATCAGAACGGAAATAAACAGAATAAAGCAACCGTCAGCCAGTTTCGGTTTTTCCTTCGCCCGGTCAGAACTCTTTCCCAGAATCCCGCAAACGTGGCACGTATGCACTGCCACCAACAACAGCGCAACAGCTATCGGGTGGCGCATTGTTCAAAATAATATGTGCTTTCTTTCTTGTTTCCTGACTACAAGTACAGCATGTCGACTTTACAGTTTAGCAAAGTAATTCAGTGGTAAAACGTAATTAACTTTGGCTGCAGAAGTAATCGAAACACGGGCATCGGAGCTAGCATGGTAATGCTAAGCGACATATGGTTCATTCCCTATAGTGCGCTTTCTGAAAATTTTGATCGTGCGCTATTTCAACAATACTCAACCGAATGAGCTCAAACTTGCACACAATGTATATACCGTGCCCCAAAATGGCCACACAAAATTTCATCCCGCTGCGTGCCCACACGCGCAATCGCGGGCAAGATACAGTTGTCATTT
>JASAMV010003934.1:0-29403 GCA_030248065.1 Rhynchonema sp. JSB1_4
CCTTATTAGTTACGTGAATTTTCACGTCACGTCATGTCTTTTTAATTAAGGATCTCAAGAATAATTAGCCATGCCAGTTAATTTGTCCGGCTAAAAGATGTTCTTCGGCCACTTCTTCAAGAATAACTACAATAATGAGACAAACTAGCGGCTCCAGTAAATGACTTCAGTGTAATTTACCACCCCCTCGCAAGTCACTTCTGATCAGATCTGATCAGTGATCACCAGAGTTTTTTCATATCATGTAAAGAGTGAAACATCGCTCACCAACAACAAACCAGTGACACCGCTGCCGAGGCCACATACAAATCGGATCATCTTCTAATCAACAACATCACAAACGATTCCACCCATTTCGATGTGAACATCAAAGAATACTATAATGAATATTAGGAGAACGGACATGGCAAGGGAAAGGTGGCGCGACGGCCAAATCGGTCAGCGACCCCTGTGCACCTAGTTGCCGAAGAATTGAGGAAACGTGTGTGTGTGTGTGTGTGTGTGTGTGTGTGTGTGTGTGTGTGTGTGTGTGTGTGTGTGTGTGTGTGTGTGTGTGTGTGTGTGTGTGTGTGTGTGTGTGTGTGTGTGTGTGTGTGTGTGTGTGTGTGTGTGTGTGTGTGTGTGTGTGTGTGTGTGTGTGTGTGTGTGTGTGTGTGTGTGTGTGTGTGTGTGTGTGTGTGTGTGTGTGTGTGTGTGTGTGTGTGTGTGTGTGTGTGTGTGTGTGTGTGTGTGTGTGTGTGTGTGTGTGTGTGTTACAGCACTGTCGTGGAGCCCAACCACTTTCCCGTCTCTCAACAGCTTTCTTCAGGATTTGGCTTGCAACTAATACCTTACCTGCCAACAATCAACCTGGTGGGCAGAAGACTTGTGTTGGATATTTGGACAACTGTTTTTCTGCAAGATGGCGCACCAGCGCAGGGTAACAAGGCAGTCACATGAAAACAAGATATGTAGTCCATCACCACCACCATTGTGGCACTTACCGAAATGCGTTGCGCGGCAGAAAAAATAGAGAACAGAATAACCGAATAGTTGGACCGAGTACCATGAATGCGCGGAATGAAGGAAAACACGGCAATAACCTTAAACGTTAGTTTTAAAATATCTAGGATACCACTGTCATTATCCTGGATGTGCAATAAAGGCAATGATTAACAGCAAAACAAGGTTTCTACAAAATATTTTTGTGCTGATAAAACCACGGTACCAGGGCAAGATGATTGAAGAAAGTCATGTGATTGGTATGCCACTCATACTTGAAACCAGTGGTAAATATAAAAAATTTTTATTCAAGCCCCATTTCTAAAAAATTTTTTTTATTCCAGCTAAAATCTGCCCAACGCGATAAAAAATGAGCGCTCAAGTACAAAATACATAACGTGTTCTAAGTGCATATAAAGCACAGGTGAAGCGAAAACCATGCTATCCAATGGTCGATAAGCACCAATCATACATAGGTACACATCCGTACCCTTCCCCAGGTGGTGCGGGTGTGATGGTATGGCTTTCTGATATTCGGGATGGGAACTTTGGGTGAAATTATTGCGTCTAGGTACACGATTAGTGCAAATAAGCTGCACATTGTGTGAAATTGGAGTGAATATTACATCGAATCACTCCTTTCGGGTCTGGGGCATGGATAAATATGCCCACCCAGTCACATGTACGCATGTAGTCAAATGAGAGGCCCTGTGAGTGTGCGCACTATGTCTGGATGCCCCAAAACAACGATTATGGCACCCAATACACCCATGGTGGGGTTAGGTGATGTCAACAGTAGCAATTTTTATGCAAAAATAGCACTTTTAGAGCAAAAAAAGAGAAATTTTCGAATTTTGAAATAATAAAAAAAAAATTTCTAAACTTTTGGAACGAATTTTTTTAAAAAAACCACTGGTCTTGGGTACTATTGATTGATTGGGTGTAATATTCGCTCGAATTTTACACTGTGTGCGGCAGGGTTGAAAAAAAAAATTTTTTTATTAACGAGCTTTTTTTTTTTAAAAAAAAAATTTTTTTTTTGATTTTTTTTTTGACGAAAATTTTTTTTATTAGAAAAAGTGTTGCAAACGACGTTTCAGGACAAATGAAATCGATCCAACATATTTTTCAAAAATTGAAAAATTTTCGCCTGAGACCCAACTTGTGTGGTGACACCCGGTAGTATTGTGCAGATTCTATGGAATCCTACCAGTGTGAGGTTGATGTTGACTAACGATGTTACTCTAATGTATTGTAGCATGCCGTACAACGTATTTTAATGCATCTAATGCCGTATATCTGATATACGACCATCAAAATATAGATTACGGCCCAAATCTTGCGTGTCAGATCGACTTTGCGCGCCCGGTTTTGCACCAGACCTATGTATATACATGTGTAGTAGCATGCAGTGGTACATTATCGGTGCCACATCACTATAAAAGACCATCCCCGCGCATCCCTGTACGGATTTGGGGACAATACGGAGCGCCGCAGGCGCGATTTTGGAAAATTGTCCCGTCCACAGAAAAAAAGTGCCAATTTTTTGCCTCGAAAAAGGCCATTTTTGGACATTTCAGCCCATTTTGGGCAACTTTTTTTTATTAAAAAAAAAAAGCAAAATCTGAGTTTCAAAAAAAAAAATTTTTTTTTTAAAAAAAAAATTTTTTAATTAACCACTTTTTTTTTTTGAAACAACCCTGTGTGCGGCGTATTTGCATTGGCCATGTGTCATCTATACGCAATAATTTCACCCAGATTTACCGTCCTGACCATCATAAATCCCTACCAAAGTCATCCACACATGACTACGAATGGTATAGTCCATCCATCAGCTCATGACACTTTTTGTCAGCTGAAAAGCTTGACAGGATCCAGTGCTGTTCCGGTTCCGGTTGGCTTACGAAAAAAGAAAAGAAAGAGAAATCGGTTTTTATTTTATTTTGTGTGCCGTTTTCTCTGACATTGCCTTGCGGAGGAACAATTTTTTCACAACGGAACCTGAACCTCCCAACCGAAAGTGCCATGAGCTGATGGACGGACTATACCCACAGACGAACTGATAGTATTGTTTTTGTGCCACAGTCTTTTATGTGCATGAACATGAACATAGTACGGCGAAAGAATATCACTGTTTTTCAAAAATAGAGAAATTTTCGAATTTTAAAATAATAAAAATTTTTTTT
The DNA here is from genome assembly GCA_030248065.1 of Rhynchonema sp. JSB1_4. Classification (NCBI taxonomy): domain Eukaryota; kingdom Metazoa; phylum Nematoda; class Chromadorea; order Monhysterida; family Xyalidae; genus Rhynchonema; species Rhynchonema sp. JSB1_4. The sequence continues at coordinate 3,168 of JASAMV010003934.1, forward strand.
TAACTTTTGGAGCGAATTTTTTTAAATTTTTTAATAAAAAAATTTTTTTTCTAAAAACCACTGCTTGAAACCATTGGAGAATATGCAATTGGTCCACCTCAGTTGTTGTCTGGTCTACTGAAGTGCCGCACACACACACCTCAACACGCCATCGAATTATAAACGTTAAACAGATTCGTACACATCTATAAAGATACAAGTTGTGTGTGTTACCAACCAACCAATGAGAAATCCTGCCATAAACGCGCTGGTGATGATTGGCCACAACCAGGTGTACGTTGTGTCCACGCCGTAACCCAAGGTGTCGATTAGCCAAATGGGTAGGGTTTCGGTCATACCGTTAACTACGGGAATGTGGTAGCATTGGAACTGTAAACGCGGTGCTGAATGATTTCTATTGGAATTAGCAATTGGCGTGGATTACACGGTTTTCGGCCACGCAGAATCCGAACCTGCACTTCATTTTTGGTTCGGAGATCTTGGGGCCCGGAACTGACGACAATATTCGCAAAATTGTGGGCCTAAAGATTAAATTTGGTCAAATTGAATGAGAACCAGCACCGGGGACAAAACACAGTTGCGGACCGCTTGACTGGGTTGTTTTCAATATGCTGAATAAAGACTGCTTTTCGACTGCAGTGTGAAGTTCGAAATCCAAACTTCTCTGGTATCGAACTGGTATGCAGTTTCATCAGATCAGGGTTGGATTAAAAAAAATTTATTATCGTACTTTTTTTAACTTTTTTCAATTCTTCGAAGTTTTTTTTAAATTTACTTTTTTTGTTCCGGACCACAAAAATTTCGGTTCTCAGTATGAAAAATTGTCGAAATTTGTTTCTATGTGTATTTGATTGTATTGAGAATATGGGAATAGTTGATACCGAACCGACTGGTTGTGTGTTTACAAAGCGAGCGAGATGATGAGCCCGATAACGTGACAATTCGTGTTGGGGATAGTCTGTCCACCATAATGTAGGTTGTAATATGAAAAGTAAAGGAGTGTCACGGGAAAGGTAAATAACTGGCGCATTTCTTTAGTAAAGTTACATGAAAACAGCTGCATAACCCGCGGTTAGTGACCTCCGACGTTTTTGCACGATAATATTGCACTTTATACGACATTGTACCGAAGCGAAATACAAGCGCCGCAGGCGATTTTGTTAGCAAAAAACAAGCAGAAACATATGCACAAAACATGCATTTTGCAAGAAAAGTGGGGGTTCAGTTCCGCAGTTGATCTTGGTCTAGTATAACACAAATCAATTAGATAAAAATTATTTTTGGAAGAAACAGCAATAAAATGCGAACACGCAGCGCGATGAAATTTTGCGTGTGTCTGCAAGTTTAATCGTACGACTCGTGTGCAAATTTGGACTTCTGAGGTTGCGTCTCGTAAAATGTCGCACTTTATGGAATCATGCACATGCATTTAGCACTCCGATAAGCCCGAATTCGTAATCCCCATACCTGAAACACCCAGCTAGCTTATATTTCCGAGTCAAAAGTTCTCAAAAATATCGAAAAAAATCGTCTACAGCCTCTGCTGCCGCCATGAAGTCTCAGGTATGGTCGAAAATGTCCCAGCAGCGATATTCCGTCATAACCTTGCCATTCTGTATTACTCAACCATCAAGATCGTGTTGCACCACACACACACACACACCTGCGAATTCAAACTTGTCACCGTTGTGATCAGCATCATACGCCAGAACCAGCCCTGTCGCACTGCCAACTTGAATTCATCCATTGTCGATTGTTGCCGTTGTTGTTGCTGATCACTTAACATGGCTGCTGAGTGATGATGATGATGATGATGACGATGATGATGATGATGGTGATCGCGCGTCAATTCACAAAAATGATTTCAAAATGGGTTTCCAGACACGAAACTTATTGAGTAGCGAAAGCCACACACAACGAGTAATTCGTCGACGGCTTTAGCCCTCCAGCGTTGACTTTTTTGGCCAATTGGTCAGTCGTCAGCTCAGATCACGCCAACGTTTTCGTCGTGATCACAGCCCCGTAAAAAAACAGCCCCGCACGCGTTTCTGGTGTATGAATGTAGGTATGAGTCATGCTGTAAATGCTGTGCATGATACCGCGACGGCATTACTGCCCCAAATGGGCGCGAGGAATCTATACTACTAAAACAGGAAGACGTATGTCTGTCTGTGCCCCCTCCCTTTGGGGCACGGTTCAATTTTCACGGGCAGCTTTGGATGTGCTAACGGGTCTTCGGGGGTGGGGGTGGCACGGCACGGGCGCGGCGCTGTAGCCGGACCGTAGGCGCGGGTCCCGGCTAGTTGTACATAATTCACGACATCAACGGCAAAATAATGCAGCCTTTAACACACAAGCTACAAGAGTTGACGCCATGAATATAAGATACACGACTTCTTTCTCAAATGCCAGTGCTGCTCTTGAGCGCAGTTGCAGACAAACAACATTAAGCTCACAAACGTTAATGCGCTCTGGTTGGGCACAGTAGATGCGTGAGATACACCCCTGCTGCGGCTATAGCTATTGTAGTTGTCCGGTTACAGACCCAGATGCTCAATTCGGTGGTTTTATGGGAAAACAGATTTTGAAAGTTATTTTTATTCCCAAGTAGAGCCCCATGGAGCTTTATTAGAACAATTTGCTGAATATGCAGAGCCCGTGTGAACTAAACACTTTCCGAACACATCGGTTGTGAGAATGTCTGTGTGTCGCACAAACACTCGGTAATGACGATATTTTGGTTTATTTGTAAAATTGACAAAAAAAACGCGCCCAAGAATTATTCACATGTTAGGTAATGTGAATAAGATAGTTTGGTACCTTTTGCCGGTCACTGTATGGTAGACCCGAAACCTGACACACAGACGAAAAAAATCCCCACCAGAGCCCCATGGGTCTTTATTTGGAAGATTTTACGAATAGAGCCCCACCAGGGATTTGTAAAAGGGAGCTGTAAACCAGAACACTACGCTTGCTTGCTGGTGACGTGAAGCCCACCCTATTGTAACCTTGGCATGTATAAGGGCACCATATGTTTTTGCGCTGTGATAGAAACGCGAGGGTTTACGATTTAGAGCTTCATCTACATACTGTATGTATGGTTGCATGTTTTGTTCTCGCAACGAAACAAACAAGACCAGAAATTCACACACGTCTTTAGTGCGCATCTTACAGTATCAGTTTAAACTGGCACTCAGACAGAAGTGGGCACACAGCACGCATCCCATCGCGTGGCGAAGCTCTATAGGCCACGTAGCTTTCGTTGAATTAAAGCAAGCATGCATTTTGATGACACCGTTCCGGATCAGAAGTCATATGTAAGTGTGTTGTAAATGCGCATGTTCATTATTTTCCCCCTTTTTTATGCGAAAAATGAATGTTTTTGTGCATGTTTCTGCTTGTTGTAATCACAGACCACTTGTATATTTCGGTTCGACACACAGCGTAGGGCAGTCCGCAGGTCGATTAGACAACCTAAACAGCTAATACGTATGCACATTCAGTTCTTCCAGCATGGCAAATCGGCTTACAGTATAAAATTAGATACGCCAAAACGACGGAGGTCACCAACCGCACGTTACGTATGTACAGTAGCTGTTAACTTTGCTAAAAAAATGTATGTCAGTTACATATAATGATTCGTACACCGCGCAGAAGGAAGTGAATCTTTAAAAAAAAATGGACAGCAACGACTACAGTGAAACTCAGTTTCATCAACAATTATCCGGTTTTACAATTCTTTTCGTTCCAAACACTTGGGCGACGTAGGCAACAGAATCCCGCGCTTTGCGCCGACGTTTTGGGTCGCGAAAATCGATCTGGAAATTTGGGAAAAAACGGCGCTATAGTTTCCAATAACAACCTGAAAATATACAATTGTGGCCTCCGGGGGCTCATTTGGGCTTTGCTTATATGTTTTGAGATTTTGGAAAACTTGCCTGAGGCCCCGAATCTAGGTTAAGTCCGGAACTCCGGAAATATTTCCGGAAAACGCAAAGATATGCAAGCAAAAATGAATGCGTTTATCGGAAATATTTCCGTATTCCTGTTTCCGGATTTAACCTAAGGCCGCTCTCAAAGAAAGGCCTTGGATGCCATTCGCGCAATGAATATTCCTCACACTGACTGAACACCTGGATACCGATGCCGCCATAGGAGGGTCGACGGTACCTTATAGAGCCCGAATCGTTCCGTGTAGCCGGATGCCCATTCAAAGTTGTCCATCAAGGTCCACACCAGGTAACCGTCGATGTTGCAACCGTCGCGTAGCGCTGAAGCAGCATATATCCGTGTGGGAACTCAACCTAAACGTTTCACAGTGTCGTTGATACACGCTGTGATTGTGAAACCTTTGCGGGGCAGGGCAGGCGGTGCATCAGATCATCGTCAGTGCGCATTCACCTGTCGTGTCAAGAAAAATACTGATTCGAAGCAAGGTGTTGGTGATATAAGGATATACCATGTTCACGTGACATTTTTGAACGAAGAAAAAATTGGTGCAACTACAGTAGTAATTTCTGCCGGAACTTGCATGCTTACAGAAAGCAGCAGACCCAGGCGAGTGTGATTCGATTTACCGGCCTGAATAAAGTTTGAGGTGTGACTCAGTTCTCCCTGAACCAAAACCAAATGCACCTCGTATGGTGCGTGCTGTGTGCTCCCTTCGTAGTGCGACCAACAATACCGGACCCCATTAATGTGTCACTATATAAGTGGATGTACTGTATACATCATCACCTTGCCATACGGCCAGCAGATGTTCGTGTATGTACCGTATCCGATTGGTGTCGGCCAATGAGTCTGCTTTGTCCGTACATCCATTCTCGGTCACGATTACGGTAGGATTGTCATACTCGGTGCGAATGAAGTTGAGTGTTTTCCTCAGGCCGCCTGGCGTGTGCGTCACCCATGAGCCTGTGCCGCCCGGCCTGGAGACACAGACATGGTATGGTGATTGTTATGGCAGTCAGTTTTGTCAGTCAGACAATTGTCAATCATAGGCAGTCGTATAACCCTGGTGCTCAACTGACTGACGTGAGAACGCCATGAACTGCATACCAATCAGTTACTATATAGGCTTGTAGGCTTTGATTTGATTCCAAGTACGGTTATGACAACTGACAAAACTGTCTGACATGGCAATTATCGCCGGGCTGGACAGCCCTGACAGGCGAAGTTAGTGCAAGGATCAGCATTGAACCAGTGTTGCTGTTGCCACCGGGTGACACAAGCTGACGATTGCCTGATGCACCGCAACAAAAAAAACGGGGAACCGCACAAACACGCTGCCTTGACATAATATACCCAACAAACTTCGTCCACTCGTCCGGCACCCATTGTCGCAGATTCATCTCCACATTTCGTTGCCGCACCAATTTGCCCGTGTCGATATCGATGTATTCGCGTGGCATCGGCTCGGTCGCACGACACACCGACGAGTGATAGTAGTTGAGACCGAAGAAGTCGGCCGACCCTGAAATGGAAAGGTGAATTCAAGGAACAATTATTCGATTCATGTTGATTTGGTCGCGCGTGCTGCGTATATTAGGCCATCGACACTGAAAAGGTAGCAACTCAAACGCTGATTGTCACCAGTGTGACTTGTGTGGACATTGTGCATAGCAGCTCATGCGCACATTTCATTTTCCCGCTTCGACCTGATTTCGTGTACCGGCGGTACAACAGGACATACAGTAGTCAGTGCGACTATTACGCGTGGCGCAAAACATCGCCGTTCGTGCGCCTTCTGTAAGCTCAAAACACGAAGATGCAATAGCGTAACTTTCAGCATCTCAATTTCCTCAGGCGTAAATGCAGGTAGTTTCGACACACAACGTCCCTGTGAAATCGACCGATCTCGCAGCATCGTCTCGACTTCGGACGGCCAGCCGCCCTCTTTGGAAAAAATTGGATGCGAGTAGAGACCTGAAAAATGCATGTTCCGTTCCGTACGTGTTTAAATGTTAGAGCCTGTTCCTTTTGTTGCTGGTAGTGTAGCGTTGGCTCATAAGTGGACGTTAATCACTCGGGTCTGGGTGTGTATAAGTGGCCATACTGCGTACCCACTTAATGGTGATCTCTCCATGAAGTGAAACCCAATGTATACATATATGACCCCCAATGTATCATGACCAATGATGGTCACCACACGACCGTGACCACACAGAGGAGTAGACTGTCCCCCTTGTCAGCAACTACATATGATCTTCAGAATTCCAAAAAACCGCACCAAATCTGTTAGCTTCCAACATACCGAGTTCAAACTGCACCGCGCGTCTGGCTGCTGCAATGTCTTGGGGATCATCAGTGGCCGGGTCGCACCAAAGGCAGTGAAGGGCCGGACCAACGTAACCTGAAACAGAGAGCTCCAAGGGGTCATGTATGGATATTTTGCCAATTTCTCATCATCATCGCATACCCTTCTGTTGTTCACGAAAACTCTGGTCATAGTCGCGGTAGGCAGCAGCGTGCGCCAAAAGTTGGTGATAGGTGACCTGCGTGAAAATGAATATTAGTTATTCTCAGTTCATGATTTAAAATGCCTTGGCCTTAAAGGGCTCGGGACATAACCGAAGGAAGGGTAGCAGGACATATTGTTACATACCGTTGGAAAGCATTCTGACAGCCTATGTCACGCACAAATTTTAAGCTCCTTGGAGATTCGCTATCTCTTGGTAGAGGGACTTTTCGTTCCAGAAAAAACTGAATTTTTGCACAAATTGGAACGACCGGTGCAGAAACCCCAAATGAGTTGAAGGTCAAGTAACACCTGGATAGGATTACAATAGCTTCGTAATAGCTTACCATCACAACTTCAGTCGCTCAAACTATTGCTTCACACGGTGATGGTGCGAAACGTTCCAAAAATCGGCCATGTTTTTCGAGAACACAAGTTTGTCCCTAAATTTTGAGGCCACGCTCAGTGCTGCGGAAATAAGAATGCAATGGGGAAATAGAGCATCGTCGAAAGTACCAGAAAATAAGGTTTTTAAATTTTTTAACCCATGGCTAGCTGCGTGACAGGCCTAAAAATCAATTAAATTGCCGCTAAATTAGGTGGTTACATTCATCGCCAGAATTGCGACACATAAAGGCCACAGATTGTATCGGATTCGAAACAAAAAAATGAGAGAAACGTCTGGTTTAACAACTTATCAAGGTCCGAAAACCCCAAAGTCTACAGATCTCTCGGGGCAGCCATACTAACCTGAATATGATATTCAGCTATAAATGCTTATTGTTAACAGCTATTGTAAATGTGATAGCACCAAACAATGTATCTCAGGAGTAGCTTTCGAACGATGTATAACAAGCCCCAATAAATTCTTACGCTTAAGGTCAGAGGCTAAGAAATTGCTTTTTTGACGATTGTGGAATGAACCGTCACGTCACCGTGTGCGATTTCGGACTTTTGACCGTTTCTTGTCCATAGTAAGAGATAGTATGGGCATGTTATATATCGTTCGATTGCTACTTTGAAGCTACATCGGTTGGTGCTATCAAATGTGCAATAGTCGTTAACAGTAACGAATTATAGCCAAATATCTTATTTAGGTTGGCGTGGCTGCAGCAGCCGCACCATGGAGTTTGAAGTTTTGAAACTCGTCTAGATTGATGGACTGTGCGTTTATCTGACTTTCTCGATTCCAATGCAATGCAATACGTGGCTTATTTACATCACATTTCCGTCAATGAATGCAACTATGCAGTTTAGGGGCAATTTTTAGGTCTTTTTCGGCCTGTCACGCCGCAGTCTAAGGGTATCGAAATTTAAAAACCTTATTTTCTGGTACTTTTAACAACGCTCTATTTTTCTATTGCATTTTTGTTTCTGCAACGCCAAACGCGGCTTCAAAATTTAGGGACAAACTTGTGTTATCGAAAAATGTGGCCGATTTTTGGAACGTTTCGCACCCTCACCGAGTGAAGCAATGCTTTGAGCGACTGAAGTTCTCATGATAAGTTATCCAGAAGCCGTTGTAATCCTATGCACGTGTTACTTGACTTTCAACTCATTTGTAGTTTCTGCACCGGTCGTTTCAAGTTGTGAAAAAATTCACTTTTTTCTGGAACGAAAAGTCACTCTACCAAGAGATAGCGAATCTCTAAGGAGCTTAACATTTGTGCGTGACATATGCTGTCACAGTGCTTTCCAACGATGTGTAACACTGCGCTCTGCTGCCCTTCCTTCGGTTGTGTCCCGAGCCCTTTAATGTTGTTCTTTATGCACTGATACGGACGAAACTCTGTGTATGAGTTTGCACGCAGTGATATTACAGCCGAGCAATAATATATCTGCTGGTGGGGTTTCTCGGAGGCAAATTTGCCAGAGGCGCTCGCGCTGACGAGCCCTGGCGCCTCGGTCTGTCTGCAGGGCGAAACAGGCCAACATTACCGCGCTCAGTACATTACACACGTAGATACATAACCTATAATGAAACCATCGATAGAGATTGGCTGATGTTTCACTGAAAGGGTATAAACATGCAAACACCACCCACCAAATAAGGTGCCCACTCCTGCTGTCCCACAAGACCGGGTGCAAATCGGCCTTCTCCATAACCGAACCACGCTGTCACCCACGGCTCATTGATTGTCATCCAATATCGCACCTGATGTTTCAAAAGTGAATAACAAACGCAGGTATTTTACATTCTACCGACCGGCGGGTTCTCGGACCGCGGCAATCTTGGTCGCTTCAAATACCAAGATTTCTAATATAGGTTACTAAAATATTTTAGAACATCAAAACGGCGTTATTCACCTAATAAAGGCCCAGAGGAAACCCGCAGACTCTAGGCCAGTGAAGCAAATCAAGTGGCAAAATGGACAAGAACCGATATGGTTCCAAAATGCCTCCATAAAAACACGACACGTACCCGATCGCCAAATGTTTGGAAGCAGAAATGCGCGTAATCTTTGAACCATTGCAGTATTTCACGATTCAGCCAACCGCCTCGGTCCTGCAACGCCTGCGGCAGATCCCAGTGGTAAAGGGTGACCTGGAGAAAGACTTGTAAGTTACATAGAAGCTGAGTTACAGTTGCAGTGTTGAGTGTTCAATGAAGCCGAATTTAAGTGATTGCAGTATATACTGGCATTTTGAACACAGGGCAGAACCACAGTTGGTGCCGGAACAACGGGACTTAACTGCCGTTGTCAAAGTTGATGATCGGATCGGCCCCGCCATAGTCACGAGACTTTTTTTGTATCATAGCCATTTTTGGTGATTACTGATACCAATTTCAACGTGTGGCGGATGAAATAGCGGTGGAGAAAACGCAGCGGCTTTCTTTTCTAAAACAGCGAGACACAAACAGCGTGTGATTGGGAAAGCCTAAGTGTAGATACTCCCAAAGTCTACGCCGCCTGAGCCCAGCCCAAGCCGAATGTCAAAGATACAAGATATACAATAAAAAAAGACGGTAAAATAAAAAAGCAGCGGCCGGCGCTTTTTTCTTTCCGTTTTGTCCGTGCCCCATACTTCAACCAGTGCAAAATTTGTTCCCCTGTACCAACATATACGATTTATATTTTGGTAAGATATGAGACCGCAGTCAGTGCTTCTCAGCACAATCCACCGATTTGTTTGTCGGCACAATACAAAAATAAGTCACGTGATCAAGACAGAAGACAGATGACCACGTTTGATACGCTCGCACTCACACAATTCAAAAGTCAGTAAAACGCCGTTCAGAGAATACTCAAACTATATCCATATCATGTAACCATTGGCGTGATATCATTCGCGATCAGCTCATTGATCAAATTATTGTAGTACTCCACTCCAGCGCCGTTTGTGTGATCGGAAAGGCCAGTGGGCAACAGACGCGGCCACGATAATGAGAATCGGTAATGGGATGCCTGCGAATCATCCATGTGAACCAAATAATTCATGAGTTGAAAGTATAAAATCGTCGCATTCCGCCAAAGGCTGATGGCAAGCACGCAACGACCACGTCTACATCCGAAATACGGTGTTGACTCGTGTTGGAGCCATGAATTTGAGCAGCGTAAACATTGTTCCCCGCCGCTTTTACACTGGTCAAACTTATAGTTGCTTGACTTTAGGCATTTTCAAATTGCAAAACAAGATCCACGCAAGCGGTTATAAAACACACAAACAAAAATGCTCTGCAGTCCATAAGTAATGCTGCTGGCTGCTACAATACCACGTAATCCTTGGGATCAATTTCATCAAGCCGCATAACTCATCAAAAACAAACACGAACTAAAACCAACATTGAGCTCTTTCAGACATCTGATATCGTCCTTATACAGTTCATAACTGTTGCACGACACCTCGCCTTTTGCATGATCGAGAATCGGGCTCGGCTGTTGATGTGTGAATGTGTCCCAAATACTCGCGCCTTTGCCTGAATGATAAAGGGGAATCAGGGAATCTGTTCTGATCAAGTTATCATGAGCGATATCAAACCTGGTGATCGGATCGGATGTGACTTGCATCGGTCACCCGTGATTCCTGCACTGGAGCTATACTAATTCCGTCCATTTAAAAGGTATTGATTTCAGGTCGGGGAACGTGTCGCTTGACGAATTGTAGTGGCATCGCTACATTTCTCAATATAGTACTTTGAATCCAAAAAAGTCACATGACCAGTGTCCGATCCCATCACCAGGTTTGGATATCGCTCTATACAGCAAAGACTGTACTTAGGTTATTGTCACGAACGAACATGATTGTTGCCTCCAGCTATAGTAAATTTCTGATTTCGCTGCCTCATGCATTTTTACAGACGCAGGGAAACTCCCGTTCGAAGTCGAGGCAGGCAACAAGCTCAACCACAGTGAACAAGCCACGCAGCTGACACACACAACTTGTGTGACTGAAACCTTCGAAACGCACACGAGCCAGCTGCGTGGCTTGTTGACTGTGTGTTGAGCTTGTTGCCTGCCTCGACTTCGAACGGGAGTTCCCCGCGTCTGTAAAAATACATGCGGCAGCGAAATCAGAAATTTACTTTCCCAGATCGATATGGTATGGTCAGAAAACGAAGAGGTCGAGTGATTCTTCAGATCATACCATAATGTCTGCGATTTGAACTTTTAAAAAATGGCCTTTCAAAGCGCTGTGACGTTTTCTGAAGGCGCACATGTAGCATGAAACATCAGCAAAAACAAACCGTCAGCAAAAGCACCTCCCTCGATTTGGAACGATGAAGTTCCAACACCAAATATGAAATCCGAAGGGAACACTTTCTCGGACGTTTTTTGCGGCGTTGACATTTCGCGCGCGGTACGCATGAATTTTGTGTGCAATAAACACCCTGAAATAAAACATTGAAATGAACTACTGTATAGTCCAGCCACCAGCTCATGAGACGACTTTTTTTAAAGCTTGCTTGGCCGCATTCAAAAATGCTCCAGATACACGTGTTTTCGCAAACAAAAGAAAGAGATTGGCTGAGGGAGATGATGACAAGTTCCAGCTGGCTGACCTCAATTTGTTGCGTGCTTACGCGAACAGCAGCGTTGTTCAGCACACAAATGTTTTGGGAGTCAAAAGGGAATTTACGCACCGAGTGGAGAGCGTGTTTTTAAAAAATACGTGCGTTTCTCTTTCTTTCATTTCCGAAATACGTGGAACCGGAACATTGTTGGATCCGCACAAGCCAATTTCAAAAAAAGTCGTCTCATGAGTTCGTGGCTGGACTATAGTTATCACCGCAGAAGGGTGGCGTGAGCAGGGTTGGATTAAAAATTTTTTTACTTCAAGCAGGTTTGTCTTGCTGGAAGAACTGAATGCGCACATAATGACGGCTGCTTAGGTAGTTTAGTAGAGCCACGGACTGTCTAACGTTGTAATGACATTGTATTGGTCGCACAATGACTAAGAATTCATCAAAATCAATCCTGATTTTCACGTTCAGTCACTCTTAACTGCTGTGCTATTTGTGATTCTCACAAAACATTTTCAGCTGAAAATAATCTAGCAGATCAACCACGTTGCCGCAGGTCTGAAACATTCTCTTTACTACGTGTTTTGTGTGTGATCGCGCAACGCAACGTCATTGCCCCGTCACTAGCCTCCTTTGCGATTCAGGAAAAAAATTTGACCAATTCTTATAAAGTCATTGTGCGACCAATACCTATGCGAAATACAAGCGCCGCAGGCGATTTTTTGAGAAACAACAAGCAGAAACATGCATAAACACATGCATTTCACAACAAAAAAGGGGGAAAATATAAAAAAAGTTGTGAAATAATAAAAGTGAACTTGCTTTTCGAATTTTTAAAAACCGAAAAAGTGGCGTTTTTTTTAAATTTTTTTAAGTTTTACTTTTTTTCAACCCTGGGCGTGAGGAACGAAAATGTTCAGTTGGTTCTTGCTGCACAGAAAAAGTGCAGTTTTCAATGGAAGAAGAAACTGGTGTCAAGCTGACACTGAAAACGTTTACAATTTCCCAGATTGTGATAATGCGCGTTTTTTTCCTTAAAAATCGTGTATCGCATTGAACCGCACCAACACGCACAAACAGCGCGCTGCATCTGAGAGAAGTGCCTGCGTGCGTGTGTGTTTGCGGCCAAAGTTGTTTTCCAAGATCGAAGTACACTGATAACCACCCGTTTATGACAAAAGTCAAAATAATGTGTTTGGACTGATGAAAGATAAGAACAAACACGAAGAGCTTGGCACGGAGAAAGTGAACATATTATACATATCCAGGAATTTCGCTGGATGGAATTGAAATACAGTATTTTCCAACCTTCGCGAGGCATAGTAAATTTCTCAATTCGCTGCCGCACAATGAAGTGCACCTCATGGTCAATGTCAAGTTCTATACCAGAAAATCCACTTTTGAAACATTCGGGCAACAGACACACGTGCAGCTTGCCAGCCAGGAAGGTGTGCGCAATGTTTTAGATAGAACTGCGCATGGCTATCGTTCGGACTTACACCTTGACATCAACTATGGGGCGCATTTCATTGCACGGCAGCGAATTTAGAAATTTACCACATGTGACCATTATCTCGGCATGGTAATTAGACCATTTATTCACAAGTTTGTCGTTCGGTAACGGTTGCAGCACAAATAATAACCACAACAAACATCAACATCAAGATACTCAAAACGACTAAATTTACAGCACAATCAACTTCATCTCAACAGTTTGCCAGAATTCTTTGACTTAAGCTTTTTCTTCTTGTTGATGATTTTCTGCAGTTTCTTGCCTGTGACTTTGGAGTTTTCAAGTGGTTTGGATTTGGGCTTATGCCGACCGCGATGTTGACTGTCGCTGCGTTGTGTTTGACGTCTGCCGCTAGGTTGAGTGGCCTGGGATGCCTGTGAAAGCAACATACCCTGTGAAAGTGTAATCGTAATCAACTTGAAACGGTACGCTGATCTTGTACACTTAGCAGAACCAGAAAATGGCGCAAACGGATAAAAAATTAAGAAAACCGCCACAGTCAATAAATAGATAAATTCGACTTTGATTTCTGCATCATCATGGGTGGTTGGTTACACAAGACAACGCCAAATCAGCGTGTCTTCTCACTAATCTGGATGAAAAAGAAGAACAATAAAGATTTGGCACGTACGCCGGATGGTTTCTGACACTTTGTAATCCTCAGTTGTCGACCTCTGAATTCCATTCCGTTTAGTTTCAGCGCCAAACCGACGCTGGCCCGATCCTGAAGTGAGAAAGACATGAGGCAAATATTTTACCACCAAATCACTCGGACGCGTGGCGCAGCGAATTTATCGCAGCAGAACTAATTAAAAACTCAGACTTTTTTCTCGGAACATAATGTATGAAAATGTTTCTCTGCAAGGCTGTAAGAGTTCGCCTATATTTCCAATTCCAGTTCCAAAAATTTCACAATGGCCAAATATAAAAAATCGACAGGACTATATATAAAACCGAACTAGTGCGTGCACAATTTTGTACGCCTACAACCGACCCGACAGTGGCGTGAACTGACAACATTTTGCGCACTAGGTACAGGTAGTAATGTTTCACAGCTCGCAGATGATTTTGGCGTCACGACGTGGCCATTTGCTGATCGCCTACTGCACTGTCCGTCTTTGAAAACAAGTCGAAACAGGACGAAATCAAAAACACGCAGCGGTGCTGACCGTAAATTTGCCGGCAAGGCAAAACACGATTGTCCGATGCGCAAATGCAAACAGTGCCAAACCTCGAAAACCACAAATCCGAAACCTTTGCCCAGATTTGTGTGTCGATCACGCACCAATCGGACCAAGCGAATTTTGCCGCAGTCCGCAAACGGATCGTAAAGCTCGTCTTCGGTGGCGTCTGAAAAAATTGAATCAATATTTTTTTCAACAGTTTTTCGAAAATGTTAATGAAAGAATATTTTTTTGAACTTGCGAAAGGAATGACATAAACTTAAAACTGTTTTTTGCGCACCATACGCCACGTTTCCCAAATAGACAGTTTTGCCCGATTCGTAATGCGCCGCTGGACCGACGGAGCATTTATCGACTTGCAGATGGTGGCCGTTTAGAATCATGCCGTTGCTGCAACGAGTCACATTTGTGATGTGATTGTAAATTATGGTAAAATTTTTGAGTTTGCAATTGCGGATGTTTGCATAAAACTGTTTCAGAACACTTATCTCTTGAATAAAGAATGCACAAGCACGTGCATCAAACAGAATTCCAGCGACACTTGATTTAACCGTTCGCAAAACAATGCTTTTGCCAGATGTTCCGAACACAAATTTTGATAAAAATTGCGCAATCAATGCATGAAGAAACCTCACAACTTACAGTCTGATTGCCTTGTCCACTGAACTTGTGTCAGCAAATCGAATATACACGTTCAGAGCACTAACTGAATCGGCAAGTTTGTTCCTGAAAAAACAATCAAACGGGCATTTGTAAAAAAAACACATGGAAATGAAACGTTCGAGAACAAACTATCAGGAAAAAGCACTGCCCCAACTTGATGAAAGCAGCTTTTTTGGGCAAGTGTGGCACGCCAGACACCACGGATCGATAACGGAGACTTTTGATTGGCCCGCAGTCACGAAAGCAACGTTTCAGCGTCTGAAGTGACAGGAGAATTTGTGTTGTGGTGTGACACCTTTGCGGGCAAATTAAATGCAGAACGATGATACAGGTGCACACAAAAAGTGACAAATCACAGGCGCTGCAGTTTTACACAGCAAATAGTCAACGCAAAATCCGACACTCTGAGAACAGGAAAACTGGTGTTTTGAACATGACCCGTTTTGAACCGTAAGTGTCGCGTGTTTGTTGACTGTCAGGTCCCAATAAACTCGAAACGCTACATCTGGAGGCATCCGACACGTGCACTTTTTTTTGGCACCCGACACCCCTCTAACCCCCAGCCATAAGGAGAGACGCAAACGTGGCATGGTTGGTAACTCACGCGAAAGAAACCGTGAGACTTGATCAGGATCAGACAGATCACCACCACGCCGGCACGAGATCAACTAAGTCAGTAGAATAGAGACAGACATCATCTGTCAAACGGTGGTGCCGTGGAGTGGTGGGTTACCCCCGTATCCTGCAGTGTAGTTCCTGGTCCGGAGGGAGAGACAGTGGAATCCGAGTTCCAAGAGGACATTTTCCCATTTCCCATTCCCATTTTGGGCATCCGGTATCCGAACATTTTGGAATTTGGGTATCCCGTATCCTGACTTCTTGATGGCCCAACAACAACACTGTGCCCAAAAATGTAACAAGACGTACATAATAATTACAGACTCGAAAAAAAAACAATGGCAAACCTTAAGTTTAGTGCCCACTGGCACATTGCCAACAAAGACTGTGTGTTGCGCCTCCAGCAGCTTCTGTTCGGCTGTGGGTCGTTGGTGGTGTTCATCAATCGACGTGTTTTCCGGCTGAACCTGAAGACCAGGCGGATCGAAAAGCTACCGATAAACAATGTCAACGTTTGGGGCAACTGAACATAAAAAGAAAACAGACAACAGAGAGACGAACTTCTTTTGATTTGTACCGTTTCTTAGTTGTGTTCTTGGCCGGCGGAACGGGTTCGGTGCGAGTGCGATCCGTTCCCTCACCGCTGTTGTTGGTCAATTTATCTGTGAGAATACATGGATGTTTGTTTACGATGGGGTCTGGGCATTGCTGTCGTTGGGAAATCAAAAAGTCAGGATACCGGATACCGAAAATCCAAAATTTTCGGATACCGGATACGCAAAATGAAAAATCTCCGATACCAGGGGGGTTGCCCCCAAAATGAAAAATCTCGAATACCCACGGGGGGTGTTCAACAAAGGTCAATGGGGGTTATGACCTAGGGGGGTTGGGGGCAGTGTAGTGGCTGGGGGGGATGGGGGGGATTCCCCCCTAAGGAGTAGGTACCTTGCAACCACCCCTTGGGGGGGATGGGGGGGAAGGGTAGGTACCTTGCAACCATCAATTTATGGTTTTTATAGGCAAAAACGGGTGTTTTTCGACCTCAAAACCCCAAAATTCGCGCGCTCCGCGCGCAAACCTCCATATAATAGGTATTTTAGGCAAATTTTCGGCCAAAATGCAAAAAAGTACCTATTTTTCGGCCAAATTTGCAGTATAATGCATGCAAAAAACACCCTTTTTTCGGACCTCAGGGGTACCTTGCAACCATCCGGAGGCTGGGTATGGGGGTACCTTGCAACCATCCGGATCAATCCCCCCAAGGGTACCTTGCAACCATTTGCCTGCCACTACACTGTTGGGGGGTTAGGTCTTGGGGTGAAAATTTTTAATGTGTTTATTATGTGTGGAATCGTGTGAAAACGCAGTATTTGCGCGCCTAGCGCGCGAATTTTGGGTAATTTGAGGTAAAAACCACTGATTTTACACTAATTTTGGCCACTTCGGTCAAAAATTGGCACTTTTGAGGCAAAATCGGAGGGATACCGGGGTGAAAATCGGGGGGATATTGGTCGCACAATGACCATATAAGAATTCATCAAGTCAATCCTGATTTTCACGTTCAGTCACTCTTAACCACTGTGCTATTAGTGATTCTCACAAAACATTTTCAGCTGAAAATAACCTGGCAGAGCTCCCACGTTGCTGCGGGTCTGAAACATTTCGGTGACTGCATGTTTTGTGTGCGATCGCGCAACGCAACGTCATAGCCCCGTCACTTTCCCTCTTTACGATTCAGGGAAATAATTTGACCAATTCTTATAAAGTCATTGTGCGACCAATACCTACTGTACCATGCCAAACATCGGGGGGGGGGGGGGGGGGGGGGGGATACCTAGTATACCAGGCGAGGGGGATACCCACTGTACTGGGGGGCTGGCTACCCCCCAAACCCCCCAGTGTAGTTCCTGGTCCGGAGGGGGAACAGGCGGTACCCCGGCACCCCCCTTTTTTCGGAGGGGGAACAGAGACGTACCCACCTGGGGGGAAGGGGGGACCCAAATTTGGAGACAAGTCTTTTTTGAGGTCGAAAATTTGGCTCATTTTTGCCCCTTTTAGGAAAAAATCTCAATAAAAAGGGTATTTTGGCGATTTTTGACGACATTGACCTAAAAATTACTCATTTTATGCCTAAAAATGCCTATTTTAGGCCAAATTTTGCCTATCTTTGGCAAAAATTGGGGGAGCAGACGTACCCGGAGGGAGAACAGTGGGGCAGGCGTATCATGGATAGGGTTAGAGGTCGGGGGGGTACCCGACACCCGACATCTCTCTAACCCTAACCATGGAGGGGGAACAGACGTACCCGAGGGGGCCCCCTCCCCCCAGGAACTACACTGCCCGAGGGGGACCCCCTCCCCCCAGGAACCACACTGCCCCCCCCCCACCTCCAACACTGCCTCCCACACATGGGCGCAGGGTAGTACTTGGGGGGGAGTGGGGGGGGTCCCCCAAATTCATCTATTTATCGTCAACACTTTTTGATTTCATCTATCTATCGTCAACACTTATGGGCAAATCTATCTATCGTCAACAAATTCTAGGAACAATCTATCTATCGTCAACACATTTCGAACCCAAAATTGACATTTTTGACTCAAAATGGCTCAAAATCGGTATTTTTTGCCAACAAATAGGCAAAAAATCGCGCGCTACGCGCGGATTTAGTACATCAAAGTGCATTTTCATTAATATTTACGCATTATTACCTGCTTAGTACACTATACTACACCTTGATTTTTGGCGACCCCCCACCATTTGTCGATCGTCATACATAGTAGTGGCTGGGGGGGGCAGTGTAGTTCCTGGGGGGAGGGGGGTCCCTCCCCCTCGGGTACGTCTGTTCCCCCTCCATGGTACGCCTGCCCCACTGTTCCCCCTCCGGGTACGTCTGCTCCCCCAATTTTTACCTAAAATAGGCAAATTTTGGCCTAAAATAGGCATTTTTAGGCATAAAATGAGTGATTTTTACGTCAATGTCGTCAAAAATCGCCAAAATACCCTTTTTATTGAGATTTTTTTCCTAAAGGGGGCAAAAATGAGTCAAATTTTCGACCTCAAAAAATGACTTTTCTCCCCCCCAGGTGGGTACGCCTGTTCCCCCTCCGGACCAGGAACTACACTGGGGGGGGGTTGGGGTTGCCCCCCTCTCAGTACTTACCTACCACAAAACCCGATGGGGGGTTGGGGGGGGGGGGGTTGAGCACTTACCTCTCACAACTCCAAATCATGCCTCTCACAAGCAATTTTATACATTTTTAAGGCAAAAATCGGTGTTTTTTCGACCTTATTTTCCCAAAAATCGCGCGCTCCGCGCGCAAACCCACACATACCGTAAAAACCTAAATAGAAGGGGGGGCTCTATTAACTCACTGACCCCATTTTGGGGGGCTCTATTACGGGGGGGGCTCTATTCCGGGGGGCCTCTATTAATTCACTGACCAGTACCTGAAAAAATGTTCCCAGAAATACCCCCAAAAACCCCTAAAAAGGGGTTTGAAAGGATGTTTTTTAGCTTGTAATCGCATTTATTGGTCAATAAGAGGCGTATTATGTGCTCTGAACGAACAACAAACGTGCATAAATGTACCTGTGCAGTGTGCACCACTATCAAGCGTTAACACACCACTGTATAGGGGATGTTACTTAGGGGGGGCTCTATTCCGGCGGGCTCTATTAATTCACTGACCCCTTTTTGGGGGGCTGTATTACGGGGGGGGGGCTCTATTCCGGGGGGGGGGGCTGTATTTAGGTTTTTACGGTAATACCTGTTTTTAGGCGATTTTCGGCGAAAATTTGGAAGAAGTACTATTTTTACCTCATTTTTTGGCCAAAATTGTATCACAAAAACGGTGTTTTTTCGCCTTTTTGGGTGACCAAAATCATACCTCTCACGCATCCGGTCCCAACCCCGCATCATACTTACCTCCCACACATGGGCCTGCCACTACACTGATCATCAACAAGTTTGGGTCGACCCCCCAGATTTCGGACTTGGGTCATCTATCTATCATCAACACATTTCGGGTCCCAATCTATCTATCGTCAACATCCTGACCTGACCAAGTACTACACTACATGGGCGGGCCACTACACTGGGGGGCAGTATAGTTCCTGGTTCGCGGAGGGGGAACAGGCGGTACCCCCTTTTTCGGAGGGGGAACAGACGTACCCACCTCCTGGGGGAAGGGGGGAGGACCCGGAAGGGGGGCGGGGGGGGACCCAAATTTGGAGAAAAATCATTTTTTGAGGTCGAAAATTTGGCTCATTTTTGCCCCTTTTAGGAAAGAAATCTCAATAAAAAGGGTATTTTGGCGATTTTTGACGACATCAGTGTTGGAGGTGGGGGGGGGGGGGGTTTGGGGGGGGCGTCGCCCCCCCCCCCCCCCCCCCAGTACAGTAGGTATCCCCCCCTCGCCTGGTACAGTAGGTATCCCCCCGATGTTTGGCATGGTACAGTAGGTATCCCCCCGATTTTCACCCCGGTACAGTAGGTATCCCCCCCCCGATTTTGCCTCAAAAGTGCCATTTTTTGATCAAAATGACCAAAGTTAGTGTTAAATCAGTGGTCAATCCTTTACAATCAATCAATCCCTTTACCTCAAATTACCCCAAATTCGCGCGCTACGCGCGCAAATACTACGTTTTCACACGATTCCACACATAATAAACACATTAAAAAATTTTACCCCAAAACCTAACCCCCCCAACCCCCCCCCCCCTAGGTACATAACCCCCCCGCAGGCCATCGGCTCTGGTACAGTAGGTATCCCCCCCTCGCCGAGCGCGGTACAGTAGGTATCCCCCCACCCCCCCGCAGGCCATCGGCTCTGGTACAGTAGGTATCCCCCCTCGCCGAGCGCGGTACAGTAGGTATCCCCCCCCTCCAGAGTACCTCCAACACTGGACGACATTGACCTAAAAATTACTCATTTTATGCCTAAAAATGCCTATTTTAGGCCAAAATTGCCTATTTTAGGTAAAAATTGGGGGAGCAGACGTACCCGGTGGGGTAACTGGGGGGCTGGGGGTAACTGTGGCTACTTTTGCGGGGCGGTTTGGGTACATTGGTGGAAAAAATCGGGGCGGGTAGGGGGGTAGTGTACCTGGGATTTGGGGGGGGGGGAAATCCGGTTTGGGGCGGAGGGGGGGAAGATTGTTCGTGGCGGGGAGGGTAAAACACAAGTTTTTTCGGGTGACTGTTTTTATGTACTAAAAAGTGCATACCGTAAAAACCTAAATAGAGCCCCCCCGGAATAGAGCCCCCCTCGGAATATCGATCGAAAATAACACCGGATTTGGAACGCTCTCGCTGAGAAACGAAAATAATTTTTTGAAAATGGGGTCAGTGAATTAATAGAGCCCCCCCCCCTTGTATTTAGGTTTTTACGGTATATCGCGCGCAGCGCGAGATTTTTTGCACTTTTTAGGGTTTTCGGTCGAAATTTGGGCATTTTTTACCGAAAAATGGGCATTTTGGGGGTAAAAATCGGGGCGGGTAGGGTACCAGGGCGGGGCGGGTAGGGTACCATTGGGGGGACCCCCCCAGCCACAGCACTGGGCAGGCGTACCATGGAGGGGGAACAGAACAGACGTACCCGAGGGGGGCCTCCCCTCCCAGGAACTACACTGCTGGGAGGGGGGGGGGCAGCCGCGATCACTAATCACGCGCAGTGAGCGCGAGACAAGAACAAAATATCAAACAGAACCAAACCGCGCCAAAATAACCAACCGTGAGCCTTGGTTGTTGTTGTTGTGAGCGCGGGCATTTCAAGATCATAATTGTCGTCAACAACAGCGCCTGACAACAATTTTGTGAGTCCACCTGGTTTGTACGGCTGTTGTGTCGTCATCAGGATTGTGCTTGTGTGACGTGCGCTGAAATGCACGTTTTTCCGTGTCACAGAACTGTTGAACCAAATGCAAATCATTATCATTATCAAACGTTGAAAAAATTCAACGTCGGTTCACCTACTATTTACCTGGCATGCAGACACTGTCTTATCAACAGCGTTTGCATGCCCTAAATTTAGACCCCCTAATTTATCGCCGGACCGTGAACGATCTTGTGCTTGTGTACAAGGTCATTCACGGTCACATACCTGGGGTAACCGAGGAATCCTTCTTTCCATCTCGTGACACCGGCCGCCCAACCCGAGGGCACTCCCACAGTTTGTGTCGAGTCCATGGCGCGGGTGCAGACTTGTCCGGGTACTGGGCCTATCGTGTCGTGGACCTCTGGAACAGGCTCCCAGAGGACGTCGTCTCTGCTGCCTCAATTGCGGCCTTTAAAACTAAACTAAACTCACGTGGTCGAGACGTAGTTTCTTGCCACATTTCATCAAAATTCTCAGCTGTCGTTGACTGATCCCCTCAGTCACTGGGTTGCTGCTTTCAGGTCATCATCAATTTTGTTGACATCTGTTATCATCTCGTGTTCGCCATCAATCGCTGATTTATCGCCTGCCGTTGCTGTGTTGTTTGTTGTTTTTGAATCTCTCCGGTACGTTTTGTCGTTTGATCATTCATGATTATAATTTTGTGTGCTATTTACTGATATGTCTCTTTTTTAGGTGTTTGCCGGATCTCCTGAAGGTCTTTGCGTGAGCTTACAGATAAAATTTGAATTTTGAATTCAAAAGGGCTTCTTTTTCTACGAGCGACTAGTTATACGGAAAATCCACCCGAATTCAAATTGCCGCCAAAACCAATGCTAGAGAATAAAGGGAGTTTCACCTGGAATGTCATAGCTCAGGTCACCATATGTTGCTCAACTTGCACGATTTTGACCCGGTGGTCGCCGCGACAGCTGCTTTGAGTGAAAACTGCAAATCCTGTGTAGTGTGTAAGACGAGCGACTAATTATACGGAAATCCACCCGACCGAGCACGCGTCCACGAGAGATACAGCCGTTTTTCGTCGTGGCTGTGTGTTTTATTTGATTCAGGCTGGTGCCTAAGCTCAAGCCTAACCGCAAGCCTAAGCCTGAGGTAGAAGCCTAAAGCTTGAGTATGGGACTATGCTTAAGCACACACAAAACGGGTGGATTTCCGCATAATTAGTCAATCTTAAACAACGACACTGTACTTTTATAGTTCAGTTGGTCCAAATTTGCCCCACCATGATGTTTGTTCAAGATTATGGTGGACGGCTCAGAATGGGATTTGGCATGTTAGCCCTGATCAATGCACGAATGGGCAGTGCAGTATATTCTCCTTTTGCTTCGTAGCGATACTTAGTGGTTAATCATCATAGCCCGAACAGTTTGTGAGACTGTATGCAAAGCAAGATACGAAAATATCAAGATCACAGAGGACAGAGATGATGTTAAATTTACTCCTCCAGTATTTTTATTGCTGCAAGCAGAAGGCACAAGCACAATACCGCCTTGGTAAAATATTAAGGCACGAGCACAATGAACCAATTAAAATCTCTTTTGTTTAATGAATACAGTTTTAACATTCTCTTTGTTCTTATCAAACTGCTTTGTAGCTTCTTCTCTGTTGTTCTGAAACTGCGGTGACATGAGTATGTCAACCGTATCAGCACAGTTTGACATAACAGTGAGCAAACGGTCCGCATCAGGCACACACATCATCTGCCCTTTTGTATCCAAACACTGCGATATGGCGCGACTGATGTGCTCAGTTTTTGACAGCGCGAGTCGAAGTTTTGCAGTCACGCGATCCTCGGTGAGTTGTGCGTCATTTGAATCGGGCTGAGCCGTTGTAGATGCCACAATTGGATCCGGCGTGTCGACAAACTGAAAAGTCGAAGAACAGTTTGATAGTCGAGGTTAGAAAGCTGTAAAAAAGAACTTTGAAAAATGGCTCAACCGTTGATGGAGTCCGTTTGTACATCATGTGAACATAATGAATATGTTTACAAGAGTACTGCCCGTCCCTGTACTGGCCGTCTGGACAATCGCACTCATATTGATGGATGCACACCTGTATGACTGGGTTGATTGCCTCAAGGTATTCTAAATATCAGCAAGTGCTTCCATGTTAGATGTCCAAAAAAACCCCTACTTTTTCAGTAAAATAAGTCACTTCAGAAGCTTCGGGCCGGGGTGCCCGGCCCGGCCCGGCCCGACCCTCCAAATCTCCGGCCCGGCCCGGCCCGGCCCGAGCAAAAAGCCCAAAATCGCGGCCCGGCCCGGCCCGACGTCGGGCCGGCCCGATTGCGACCTCTGGTAGGTATCCCCCCTCCAGAGTACCTCCAACACTGCATGGAGGGGAAGCAGACGTACCCGAGGGGGGAACCCCCTCCCCCCAGGAACTGCACTGCGAGGGGGCACCCCCTCCCCCCAGGAACTACACCGCCCCCAGTACTGTGGCTACTTCTGTGAGGCATGACGGGGAGATACTGGACGGTTCTTGCGGCCAAAAAGAGGGGGAGATGCCGGGGTAACTTACCCAGCATTTTGGGGAAAACCCCATAATCCAGCCCCCCAAAGCCAAAATGGGGTCATTGAATTAATAGAGCCCTCCTTGCATTAAGGTTTTTACGGTACGCAACGTGAAGCGCAAATTTTTGGATATTTTTGCCGCAAAAACGTGGTTTTGACTTGATATTTTAGCAATTTGGGCCGGTTGCCGGCCCAACCCGACCCGATCCTAACCTCTGGTCCACATGTGCGCATTGGCAAGTCCCGAACACGATCGTGTCCCGAATCCATTACGCCGCAGGCCGCACGAGCTGGGAAGATTGACTGACACGTAACCTCCCTTTATTCTCTGGCATTGGTTTTGGCGGCAATTTGAATTCGGGTGGATTTTCCGTATAACTAGTCGCTCGTCTTTTTCTTTCGCGATTCCGAGACCCGTTCTGGAACCGATAAAACGGTCGCGTTGCGTATCATTACGGTCCAGTGCTCATTAGGGTCCAGCGCGCATTAGGGTCCCATGCAACACTTGGGACCAGTAACGTTAGGGACCATAGCGTTAGGGTCCAGCCATCAGCAATGTCCATAGCAGCATTAGGGTCCGGTGACCGTTACGGTCCATAGCATTAGGGCCACTCGGCAGTGTGGCCAGGTATGACGCGGGGTTGGGACCGAACGGAGGCGTGAGAGCGAGAGGTATGATTTTGACACTTCAAAAACGTAAAAACACACCGTGAGAGGATACAATTTTGGCCAAAAAAATGAGGTGAATGTGGTGCTTTTTCCAAATTTTCGCCGTAAAAAATACCAGGTAAGCTTGCGCGTGGAGCGGGCAATTTTTATAAAAATGAGGTAGAAAAACACCGATTTGGGCCTTAAAAAGGTATAAAATTGATTGTGAGATATACGATTTGGAGCTGTGAGAGGAAAGTACTGAACCCACCCACCCCCCCCCCCCCCCGCCCAACACCCTACGTACGAGTGTTGTAAAAGTATGGCGAGCATGTATAGTCGTGGCAAAGTTGCTTTGCGTTGCTTGCCGTCGGACGTTGTCTTTTCACGTTTTTTCTTTCAAGGTTAAATAAAGGGTTACAGACACGGTAGGTA
Source organism: Rhynchonema sp. JSB1_4 (assembly GCA_030248065.1). NCBI lineage: Eukaryota > Metazoa > Nematoda > Chromadorea > Monhysterida > Xyalidae > Rhynchonema > Rhynchonema sp. JSB1_4. The sequence continues at coordinate 28,059 of JASAMV010003934.1, forward strand.
CAATTTGTGATATTGGTTTAGCCTGACATGATCCTGAGTCACACACAGCACATTCAAGTTACATGGGTGACTGGACAACAGCCCAGCAACAGCATTTTTCATTCATATCGTATGTCAAAGTTTTTTTTTGGCAAGTGTCGGTCTTGCAGTGTGCTTCATTCCATGCTGTGCAAACCTGCACGTAACGCGCAATCAGGTTTTCGACCGTGGTATCTGTTTATTCTCATTTGCATTTCACGTGTTCTTCCAACAGAAATGGCAATAACATGTCCGAGATTTTCGCTCAAAGCCCCTGGGGCTGGGGCTCAATTTAAGAGCAGTGGAACTCGGAACATCCCAAATATTTTCTGACTCTTGGCACATTTTCCGAACGGGATGAGGGCTGCAACCGGAAACTTCGATGCACTATGTTTCCAATTTGAGCAGACCCGACACGCTTTCTTGTCAAATGAACATTTTCCGCGTGTGCTTGTTATGGAAAAATATATGAAAACACCAGTTTATAGTGACATGAATGTGATTTAAGCTTCTATTTCAACCGCACCAAAATTTCGTATTTTTCTTGAATATGCCGAGCAAAATACCGGATCATTTCGGAGGAAAAGCAACCGAAAAATTTCAGCGTGTCGAAGCCGCATTCAAGTGAGTTTAAAAAAGTTGTTGTTCCCCAGCGTCTTAAAGGGGGCGCGACATTATACATTTTTGGAATGACACACGCCAATATTACTGCAGAAATGACAAGAAGACATCTGAAGTCACACGTTTTGAAAAGACAATGCAGTCGAACTTCGAAGATTTCATTCAGAAATTCACCCTCGAATGTCTACTGCAAGGAACAAAGTTCAGCTTGCTGTAGTCGCTCGGCTCCCTGAAAAACAGGCATCGAGCTCAAAAAATGAAACAAGAAAATGTTTAGGGCCAAACACATGGTTCTAAACAGGTACAATTTTATAACACTGGAAATGTCTGTTTGGGCCACACTGTGAGATAGACTTGAACCACTAATTTCTGCCAGCGTGAAAGATGTTCGTTAGACGTAGGGAAAGAACATTTACGCTGGTCGAAATCAGTGCTTCATGTCTATCTCACAGTGTGGCCCAAACGAATATTCCCTGTGTTACCTCGATGCCTGATTTTCACGGAGCCGAGCGACTACAGCAGATTGAACTTTGTTCCTTGCAGTCGACATTCGGAGGTGAATTTCTGAATGAAATCTTCGAAGTTCGACCTCATTGTCTTTTCAAAACATGTTACTTCAGATGTCTTCTTGTCGTTTCTGCAGTAATATTGGTGTGTGCCACGCCAAAAATGTATAATGTCGCGCCCCCTTTAACACACGTTTCAT
>JASAMV010003941.1:0-26680 GCA_030248065.1 Rhynchonema sp. JSB1_4
ACCACCTGCAAAGTTGATGCAGTCTGAAGCAGTCTGATGCAACAGCAACCTACATCAGACACCGCATCAAACGCATCAGACACTTTTTTGATGCTAATCTGATGCAAACTGCCTTATACTCTTGCATCAACTTTGCATCCGGCCTGCATCAACTAGCATCGTCCAACTATTTTTTGCTGTGAATACATCCAACCAGAAAACGCTTAAGTTGATAATACCGTTATGTGTGACATTTATTGCACGGTTGGTTTTTACGTGTGGTCTGGTGTTGGACAGAACTTTTGTACTCATATACGAAAGCATATACCAAACAGGTCCCGTTCCGCTCTGTATGTACATAAGTCTCCGGAACCAGCTACTGTATTTTAGGAGGGCAGCGCCGAAGTACTGGGAACTGGATAGATCCGTTTTTAATCCACTGTAACAACACGCAACAAATCAGTCTAAATTTTTGGTGAAGCAGGCAGCATCACGAAAAAAGAGGTTCCTAAATCTTCAAACCACACAAATCTACAACAAAAAATCACGTCAGTTGTTAATCCTGCACTGAAAGGGTGGTTGTTGTCTCGGGCTGGTCCTGTCCTCTTCCCTTCTTCCATTGTTTATGAATCGCGACACTCCATTTGCGTGTGCGCACACCGTCGCAATCGCTTCGGGGCTATTCGCACGGACGGTCACCTGCGGGTTATTCGTTGGTGTCAGACTTGGTGTGATAGAATCGGCGGTTTAAATTTGAGCTTGAACAGTGCTGTAGTTTTGTGACAGAAAGTTGGCACCAACATTAACCAGCGTAAAAGTTTTTTTTTACCGTATGCCAAACAAACTGTGCTCTGACAATTCCTCCAGGAGAAACGTTTCAAACGCGTTGCGTAAAGCGCGTTTACGGATCAAGTCACGCGTTTTAAAAGTTTTTCCCAAAAATATTGTCAGAGTATACTTTTGAGCTGGTTCAAAATTTGTGCCTCAACTCGAACCATCGGAACAAACGTTCACAAGTCCGCAAGCGCGGTCCGCCATTGAGTGAATTGATTAACCGTTCATGGTGACTCGTTTGTTTCGCACATAATTCAAAAACAACAAATAAACAAAAATCACCGCACCGTCACTCCATTCTGTGTGTTTTGAGTTTGAGTATTGATGTTTGCCTGTAGGTCGTGGAACTGCACCATCGATGGGTCAAACTGCCGCGTGCGCCGGTTGCGTCGGATCAACTCAGCCATTTGTTGTGAATGCAGTTGCAGCGCACGAACAACTTCTAAATTGTATGGATACACTGTGATGTCGTATACGGGTTACGCCGACCGATCATTTTGTTTGAAAAGTCAGGGCCGGAATCAAAGCCAAAGTTGGTAGCCCGAATTTTACAGTCTGGCTTTTCTGATGGGACTTTTTATGATATCTTGTCCAGGTTCTCAACTGATGCAGATACATTTCTACATTGCAGCTGTTGGGGAACAAAATAGTTGCTGTTGAGCTGCTCAGAAGTCAGTGACAGCATAAATCTCGGAACATTTTTTTAATAGTTGGTCGCGTGTGACCGCTTTCCCAGCAGAATGCACGCTGCTGCACTTGTTCTTCGTTTTTTTGCAGTGTTCAGACGTTTGTCCATCCATCAGCTCATGACACTTTTTCTCAGCTGAAAAGCTTGAAAGGATCCAGTGCTGTTCCGGTTCCGGTTGGCTTACGAAAAAGAAAAGAAAGAGAAATCGGTTTTGATTTTATTTTTGTGCGCCGTTTTCGCTGACATTGCCTTGCGGAGGAACAATTTTTTTCACAACGGAACCTGAACCTCCCAGGCAAAAGTGCCATGAGCTGATGGATGGACCATACATATAAGGTTTCACTTGTTGAAAAAACAAGCGTGCAAAAAACACTTTTGTCAAATAAACGTGAAGAAACCAAACAATTTGTATTTTGAGCACGACCAGAGCCTCAACCACTTTGACACTGTCTTGCAGATGCTGTAGCTCAAGTTTGGAAATCAATCCCTCATGGCTTTTACGAGCTTCAAATAATCCTGGGCGTCGTTTGAACATCATTAACGATCAATACTGGAACATTGAAATTTTACCAAAAAAAGTTGAAACGTTTCAACTTCCTTGAAATTTTGCCAAAAAAAGGTTGGAATAATTCAAACTCGTCAATTTTGCGCGCAACGACCATTTTCTGGGCGCGGCGATGACTAGGCTCAGGCAGCCGCGGTATTGGACTTTGGGTCAAGACCGCAACCCCACCACACGTCATATGCACCCCGTGGCCTCAAGGCACACCCACACATGCAGTGAAATTGTTCAAAACGGTTAGCAGGAATTTCAAAACCCACAGGGACGGTTGACATCGCTTGTGCACTAAGAGTGAGGACTTGTATTACATGTCGTACTTCTTCATTTGAGGCTCGGAGAGAAGCCGTTTTCGGTTAGGATGCGACTTCTACTCTTCGATCAAGCACGGTCTGATTGGGATCTTCTATCAACGAACAAGGGGCATGTCCGACACCCACCTTGATTGTTAGACGTTGTGATCGCAGTGTATCCATCAGCGTTCGGCGTGACCACTCGATTCTGTTGACGTCGTGTGCGGAATAGAAAGTCCACCACCCGTCGTTCCTCACGATTCAGTCCGTCGCGACGCCTTCCTCCTCCACCTCCGCCATCACCTCTTCCTCCTCCGCCTCTTCCTCCGCCATCTCCTCCTCCTCTTCCTGGTCCTCTTCCTGCGCCATCTCCTCCTGCTCTTCCTGGCCCTCTTCCTCCAAAGTCCCCAGGACCACGTCTGCCACCCCCAAATCCATCTCCACCGCCGCGACCACCTCCAGGCCTGGTAAACATTGAGATGAGTTCAGTGGCGGATAAGATTGAGGGAGAGTCAGCCGGGACAAGTTCATAATGCAGAGCAAATGAAGCTTGGTCTCACACTCCTGCCCATATTAAAGGTATCACTGTATGCATTTGACTCAGCTGGTTTTGTCTTGTCAAAATACAGTCTGTGCTCAATTGGTTACTTGTTGATGCGTTGAGCAACGTATCCATCGCCGTCATTGATGTTGAACAGATCTGCTGTCGCATGAGTGTACACCTATTAGATCACTACATTTAAAAAAGAAAAAAGTTTGAAAAACAGACGCATACCCTCTGCCACCTCCTCCGCCATGGTGTCTCAGCTCGGGCTGAGCAATGACCACATTAACAAGCGCAAGCCCAATTATAATCAGGAGAAGCGAGGATTTCATTTCACAATATTTTCAGCACGAAGTGTCAAAAACTCGAAAATAACCGGGGTGTCAAAAGGTCGATTATTTGTAACGGCAAGATTTTGTTTACACTATTCTTGTGTCCGGGCCAGAGATTAAACCAGTACTATGTTGTTGAAATTGTTTGTTTGCTTGTGTGACGTAATTTTCACTTCACACAGCGCAACCAGGATACTAGACCGGTTTGGCATGTGGGCGGGAGTTAATCTAATCCTGTATTTACCATTGTCAACACATACCACAAGACATGCTTGTGGTATGATATATTTGTCGCACAATGACTATGATAATCCATCCCCCTAATTTTCCTGCATTGTCATGGGGATAGGTTTGGCGATTTTATCAAATTGAACCAGGTTTTGACAAGTATACTCCGCATTCTTATCGGTACGAAGAATGAGCAAACGCACGTGTGAAGAGTTTTCATCCTGCATGCACGCAAACAAACATGGTTCGGGGTGCGGGTTACAGTAGCAGCATTGCATTGTGTGTGAGATCGATATTATGTACATACTGTACACAACAGACACAAATGGATCACTAAATAAAGCGGGAAAACGGGAAATGAAAAAGAAAATAACTGCTTGTCAAAACTTGGTTCACTTGGATAAAAACGCCAGAATACTTAGCCCAGTAGCACAATTGTTTATTCGTTTGTTTGCTCGGAGTAGTTCACTCGGTCAGGACACGCATAAGCCTTCTATGTATGTACAGTAGCTGGACGAAAAACGCAACGACATGAATTTTCATTTGTACGCATGTATTGTATTTCGTCGACGAAATTAATAGCTTGCACTTCGTAATTCTGGGCCTAGCGCTCACGCAGATGGTCTCAGCAAGAGAGATAGATGCAGTGAATAGTGAGTGATTTGGGCGAGGGGTATTGGCTCACAAAGTATAAAAATATACAGCTTCTCATAAGAGCGCACACAGGCACAAAACTACATACCTAATACCACGAGGAGTATCCAGAGCGTCAGGCAAAGCGTCCTTGTGTTTTCGAAATTGTTCTCCGGTGGAAACTTTGTCGCTCCACTCCACATTCGATGACGGAGTCACCCAAACATTCGTTTTAAAATTATTGTTGCCTTGGAAAGCTGGCGTGCACGTTAACACCGAACTTTCTCTCACTGGGACGTTCGACTTACAGCAGTTGAGATATCCAGCTCCCACTTTTTCGAGCTCTGAATGTATGTGTGCAGTTTCCAGACCGTATCTGATGTCAGAACACGAGCTCCTGCTATAAAATTGAGTATCTTATGAGAATCGATGCGGAATGTGCTCGTATCTCTAAAAAAAGATTGTCGCACTTATATGCACATATCATGGCAACAGGTGTGTCACACACAAAGCAGCTTTCCGGTTACAGTCGCAGGCGTTGCACAACTGGTCGAATCATGCCCAATTTCCCTTCAAATGTCCCTGGGTACTGGTTGTCAATAAGCGTGTGCGAATCCGGTTGCATATACTGAAATGCGCAGAATGCAACCCCGAGTGGCAGCAAATAAAACGTAATACGCACAAGAAACCTGACCACAAACGTGCGAATAATCATGAAAAATAGCCTGTTTTGTTCCGTTTTACTGCCAATCTACGCACGAGATTTTGTACCTGGACGAAAAAATTCGGAACATACTGGAACAGTTTCCGGATGGAACCACACTGAGACTTTTTTCGGGGGGGGGGGGGTGCTGTAACCGGAAAACTCTGGTGCACTATTCTGTGTAAGTGCCCTGTGAATCTTGTTCACCAAGTTCTTCTCAATGAGCAGACAGTAGAGCCTGCTAGTGTAAAATCGGTGTTTTTTTAACTACATGTACCTACAGTACCAGCTGCAATTTTTGGCTGATTGGCGGCAGAGCCTGTCGCGCCTGCAGGCGCAGGCTCAATACAAAAGATAGCAGCCTGCCGCACCTGCAGGCTTTGCATGCACAGTACATAAGCGGTCGCATACGAGCCTGCCGCGCCTGCGCACGGCAGACGCGGTGGATGCACTGCTGCGCTTGTTTGTTTTTGTGACATTTAGGTTTCAACATTTTTTGTTTGTTTTTTTGCAAAATGTGACTTTTGGTTACGAGAGTGTCTCCGTTCGGTTTTCTTTCCCGCTGATTGCATTTCGATATTTTTACATGTTGATAACAGCCATGATGAATGTCACAAGGGAAACGAGAACAGAGTTGCGTGCTTGCCGAAAAGAAAGGTTGCTGATTTCCTTAACGAACGTTTTTGCACCTTTTATAACACAACGCAACCATGTCAACTCGAGTGCTCTCAGAACACGCAGTTCATAACATGGTTTTTTAACATCGCTCTTGAACAGCGTTCACGTAACGGACCGTTTGACCTGCGTTCTGGGATCGGGGTGTGTCTGGATCATGTGATTTCTTGCGCACCAAATGCGATACGCATGCCGCCCCAAAAGGGGCAGATCAAGAACGTCCTTGCGGACATCAGCATAAATTTCGAACTTATTACCTCTGCTAAAAAAAGCTGATGTGACCGACGATAAAAACCGGGAACAGCCATATCGCCAAGTTTATTGCCATCAGCGCAACTGAGAAGAGTGTCGTCGCGTTTCACATGTTCGGCGCGTGCAACAGCTTCGGAATTTTGGCTGCCGGTCATGAAGGTTGACAATTTGTTTAGCAGACCACAGTATTATGTACTTTGACCGTCTAGATTGCAAACGTCGCTGCACATTGCATAAAATACGCGCACATTAATTCCTACATCATTCTACATATGTAGTGTTTCCAACTTGCGTAACAAAAAGCACCTGAAAATGAAACATCAGCTGGCTTTGTTGTGCGTGATCGCAGTTATCATTCGATGACAGCTGGTTGAATGTGAAAATCCTGGACAACTTGACGATATTGCACAGCGTCTGCTGCGAACCAAGCGTTTGGCCATTCGACTGCGGGCCACCGCTATCAGCGATGTGCCAGAGCCCACGTATTGTCCCCCGTGCTACTGTTACGTCGGAGCTGGTATGTGGTAGAGTGGTACGTAGTGTCCGTCAATTTATCTAGAATTGTACAATGTGCCCGATAGTCGATTGAATTGCTGATGTGAACTGTATACAATGTAACAATTTGCTGTTCTGTTGCCCGTTTTGGATGGTGCCTTCACAGACATGCGGCGCACCAGGTCATCATCAGTGCAAACGCACTATAGGCGCCACGTGACGTGACCACAAAAGGTCACATAGAGCATGCTTTTTGCTCGCTTTTAGCCATCATGGAGACGGGAGATCACAAAATCGTAAGAACCTGGAACAATAACTGAGACCCAAATGACGTTTGAATGTCGGTTTTCCATTCTTTAGTTGCTTCATGTTCGCTTTTGTTTCAAGATCTGCTAATCCAGTGACATACTCTTTTCATATGGCTATACCTGAATCAATAAAAGTGCTAAACAAAAGATGTCTTTGGGGAAAATCTCCAGCATGACCACCGCAACGTAATTTTCACATTAGTAATTTCAGCCAGCCTGAACACGTGCGAGTACTGCTGCGATGACATCATAGCGAAATGATGGAACTGTGTTGTAGTAGATGATGTTGTTTTCTGGTTTGGATGATGGTTTGTTATTATGGTTTACATTGTGCCAAACTTTCACACGCGACGTGTTACTGCGATCACGTACTATGAAAATTACAGCCATAACCCATGGAGTTAGCGCAAGTCCAGGACAAAGGGAATACAACTTTTCACCTATATATATTTGAATGTGTCTTTGTGATGCATTACTTGTATTATGTATTCACTCTGATTACAAGAAGAAATACAATAGCAGATAAATAAAAACGAAAACATATCACAATATGACAATTTGATTTAAAGCACCTTTTGCACAGCAACTGCAACCAGTGTAACCACTGTCCAGAATGCCAGTCCATACAAGATGTGACCGCACATAGAATTGGTCATATTATGCACATTTTCGAATTTTGGCAATTCAAGCGCACAGCGACTGTTTGTGAGCAGCAAATGACAGATATTAACCTCCTTGACGTTCGTTGGTGCTTCGCGGTGCACACCAACACAGTCGTGTCGTACGGCGCACAGCAGCTGCGTGAAAGGATTGGCTGATGTTTCACAGTGATTCAAATCATTCGGCTAATATTGCTGGAGGATTTCCTTGAAACACGCTGCCTGATCCGCAAAGGGTGTGGCGCAAGTCGTGACCACTGGAGTCAACACACACGCGTCATGCTCCTTGCGGATCAGGCAAATCGTTTGAATGAGTTCTCCCGCAGGCAATGTCGCAGTATAGAATTTCAGGCGACGATCTGTTATATGTATGAAGGTAAAATCATGTTTCTTGTCAACACTCACCAGACAAGCCAAAGGCAAATTATAATTACTTCGTTGTTCAGTCCACAGTTGGCCTTTCATTGTGAGTAATGTCATTTTATTAAAGAAAGCTTGTGTCAGCTTTAGCGCCAATTAAAAGCCAATACGATTTTCTGGAATCGGTAACTGTTATTTGCTATGCTTTCTGACCTTCTACGCCAGCTGGGACCAACATGTGGTTATGTAACTTTAACACACGCACATTTAAAATTTCTTCCCTGTGTTTCGTATGCAGCCAACACCCCACTTTTAATCGCATATTCAACACCGTCCTTGCAACATGCAACGCATAAATCATAGCATGTTAATTTCGAGATGGAAGTTCCTGCATCTCAAATAAACAGAATTTCCAAGTTGTAAAAGTCAAGAAGTACAGATTTCTGACATACGCTGCAGCCAGATTAGGTTGTCAGTTCTTTGGGATCGATTGTTTGCTTCTTAGGTATCTTTGTGTTACGCTTGCTTAGTTCAACCACGAGCTCATGAGACGACTTTTTTTAAGTTGACTTGGGCAGATCCAACAATTTTCCGGTTCCACGAAAGCGAAAGAAAGAGAAACGCACGTATTTGGTAAATAAGAACGCGCTCTCCACCTCGGTGCGTAAATTCTCTTTTGACTCCCAAAACATTTGTGCGTTGAACAAGATTGCTCTTCATGTAAGCAGGGAACAAATTTAGGTCAAAGCTGGAACTTGTGATCATCTCAATCTCTTTCTTTTGTTTTCGAAACATGCGTAATCTGAGCATGATTGAATCTGGCCAACCAAGCTTTAAAATAAAGTGTCTCATGAGCTCGGGGTTGGACTTACGTACATACTGTACATATGTAGTATCTTTTTTGGGCATGCCTGTTCGCTAAGCTTTTGGGGCTAATGTATCGTGCAGCACATAGCGTTATTAATCAAAAAGATGATGATTTGCGGCAATGAATTGAATCGGGTGTTTTCTCAGGCGAACCAACAACAATCTACAGTACCAGCTGCAATTTTTGGCTGATTGGCGGCAGAGCCTGCCGCGCCTGCAGGCGCAGGCTCAATATAAAAGATATATAGCAGCCTGCCGCGCCTGCAGGCTTTGCATGCACAGTACATGAGCGGTCGCATACGAGCCTGCCGCGCCTGGCAGACCCGGTGATTGCACCGCTGCGCTTGCTTGTTTTTGTGACATTTAGGTTTCAACATTTTATGTCTTTCTGCAAAATGTGGCTTTGGTTACAGTTTTATTGTTCGTTTTTGCAAGGCATTTGCTCTCTTCCATCGTAAACGTGGTCAAAATGCCTCGAAACAGCGAAAAAAAAAACTGAATTACAATCATATCACAAGTCAAACAAAGCAGCTGTGCATCCGCCGCGCCTGCAGAGCCTGCGCAGGCGCGGCAGGCTCGTATGCGACCGCTTATGTACTGTGCATGCAAAGCCTGCAGGCGCGGCAGGCTGCAATCTTTTGTATTGAGCCTGCGCTCCAGGCGCGGCAGGCTCTGCCGCCAATCAGCCAAAAATTGCAACTGGTACTGTACATTACGTCCACACGTACAAACGCACGCCGACAATACAAAGTGCCCTTCTATTTTTATCCAGTATGTGGTCCCAGAGCGGTTATCAATACACATAATTTTTCTAACACAGCATAGAGATACCACGCTGAACAACATCATTGACAGAGAAGACTGGTTCGTAAAAGTTGCGCAACGGAAGACCGTACATTCACGCGAAAATTCAAAGGCGAATTCAATTGAAAAAATCAACTGCCGTTGTAATGGCGCACGTTTGTTGGTCCCGTTATCGTTATCTTCAAAACAACGCGATGTATTGAGATTCAGTGAGAAAGAAATGAAAAGAAATAAATTTCAAAAACTTCTGTTATTTGGCTGCTGCTGCTGTTATTTGAAAGTTCCAGAAATAATGAAGTCCATACTTTGTAATTGAAACCCCGAAACATGCGCGGTCGAAGCGCCTTGATTCTCGCATGGGCCAGTCTAGTTCTGTTCACCGGCGTATTCTTGCTAAACAAAGCTTCTGTACCAATCGACTTCTATCCTTACCCGGTTATAAAACGAAATAATCAAAACAATCAGTTACTAAGACTGTCAAAGGCCATGAAGAATTGTGTAATTAATTCGACCAACGAAGATCCTCTAGTCTTCTGGAGCGGCATCTCAAAGAGCATTGTGGCTTGCAGGTTATGTTTTACTGCTACGTACAGTATGTATTGGTCGCACAATGACTATATAAGAATCCATCCAATAATTTTCCTGAATGGTAAAGCACGTCTCGCTGCAGATCACAAGCGTTCTATTTATATTTTTTCCAAAACATTTCTGGCGATATTACAGTGAAGCTGCTTGAACACAGTGAGCGTGTGACCTGCAGTGCATAGTGTGATCTGCAGCGAGACGTGCCTTACCATTCAGGAAAATTTTTGGATAGACTCTTATATAGTCATTGTGCGACCAATACCTAGTGGTAGCTGGTTGTCCCACGCCCCTCCACAGCGAATAAAATTGTTTTAGAATTTGTTTTGTAATTTAGAATTAGAATTTAAAATTCAGAATTCAAAACTCCTGAGAAGACGGATATATCAAAAGTTGACGAATTTGCAAAAAAATGCACATTTAAAGCAACATCAAAAAGTTGCATTCAGCGTTGAGAAAAAGCGTAGGCGGAAAGAAAAAGATCTAAATTTTCTGGTCTAATTGCCTGGAGTAATTGCTTACCCGCAAATTTGGAACCAAAATGTGGCACAGAGTGTGGCACAATATGTAAGGGTGCCTGTCAGCCCAAATTTGTTCGATTCTGGAAATGAACCGTTTACTGACACTAAAAGAAAGAAAAAAACGACAATACCCTGAAGTATTCTTCATTTCAGCTCGACAGTGCTCCACCTCAACTCCACGACAGCTTTAGATCGTTTCAACATGGGCAGGTTTAAGGAACAAAAAGTGTTTCTGCCATTGAGTCGTACCTACCACGGGCCATGCACTTGGCTGACCATTGGAATTGGTGGCGATACACAGGTATGTACATACATTATAACATCTGAGTGGTGGCAAATGGTCGTGTTTGAATTACTGTGAGCGATATCAAACTAGATGATCGGGTCAGATCGGATGTGAGCTGCCTTGATCACGTGACTTTTCTCAATTAATTCCGACCAGCATAAAAGTCCGATCTAAGATGAATAATAAGCTGGACGAAATCAGTATATTTCTTAATATCCTAATTGCTCAAGAATCACGCGTGACCAAGCCAAGTCACATCCGATCACAACAGTCACCAAGTTTGATATCGACAACGTCAGGGTGCGGAGCAGCGTGCAGTTTTAAAATGTTTTCGACTTTCAAGCCCGTCAATCTTGTCTTCCATACTTTCTGGTGTGGCGTGGTGGGACACCTGACACCTGAAGACCAAAACATCCAATGTTTTCGTTTTAGGTCGAAAAAGAGTTCCACGCCAAATATCCGAACTGCCAAATCTATGGCGTTGATCCAGCCGAGTACCAGGCAGCTGACTTTCACACGATCGGCACCGTCATACGGAAAGGAGTCGGAATCGAGAAAAGTTTGTGCCGGAGAAGTTCGATTAGGCCCCACGCCCGCTTTTGAAAGTTTCCCTGTGTGCTGGCTGAGGAAAATTTTGAAAAAAATCCGGCCTTAAGAGAAAAAGTCGCACATAATATTATTGTGTTTCTTTTTTTAATATACGTGTTTTACAACAAAGTAAACCCGGTGATTTGTGTGTCAACGATATATAGCGCCCAGAAAGACCAAAAGCATGCATTCACTGTTCAAAAACAAGGCAACTCTGCTTTTCTCCTACACCAGATATTTCCCAATTGAGGACTTATTTGGCAGTTTGCGGAATAAACCACCCGTGGGCTTATTTGGGATAAATTTTACGTATCAACATCAGATAAAACAGGCCGCGTGACAAAACCAAGACCCCAGTGGGCCTTATCCGGCAGATGGTTGTCTTAGTGTGGCAGATTATCCTGACTTGGCAGGTTTGCATCGAGCAGTCTTTCAACCAGAAAGTCATTATAGAGACCGAGACACTCCAAATCCGCACGCCGAGCAAGAACTACATCGCGCGTCAAATCGAGGTGCAACCAGTGCACGAAATGCTCGACGAACATCTGGGCACAAGATTGGTGAACTACGCAACGGTGGATATTGAAGGATTCGAGTACACATTGATGGATGCGTTCAGATATGGTCAGACGTTTGATAGAGAAGGTGGGCTGCTGATAGGAACTTAGGGCTGTGCGCAGATAAACGCGGAGTGGCAGATTTCTGCATTCCGCATTCCGCGTTTATCTGCTCACCTTTGCGGAATTTCGAATTTCTGCAAGTAAATTTATGCTTTTGTCAAACATCTCAGTTGCTGTTTGCGTTAACACGCAACATTTGAGGTCAGCACGCTGGAAGCTGTCATCGTCACCCAAGCGCGCACCATTCCGCAAAAGTGAGCAGATAAACGCAGAATGCGGAATGCAGAAATCTGCCATTCCGCGTTTATCTGCTCACCAATTTCCGCATTCCGCGTTTTTCTGCTCACAGCCTAGGTCTTGGCGTTGGCGTTGGCTTATTACCTACATTTGGTAGGTCCAGGCATCGGCTAAGGCTAGGCTGTCATCGATAATGATTCGAAACCGGAAAGTTGGGTGCAGCTGTGTGTTGCGATTTGGTGGTGTTCGTCTCTCAAAGACACACAACAACAGGATCATACTGTTTTTTTTGAGAAAGTTGGAATTGGCTGCTATACATCCGCCTCGGAGCCGCTTAAGTAAAATCCGGAAACCGGAATCCGGAAATATTTTCGGAAAACACATTATTTTGCATGCAAATTTTTGCGCTTTCCGGAAATATTTCCGGAGTCCGGAAGTGTCTTGTATCTTTGTATGAAAATTATTTCCAGGTTCCGGCTTTAACCTAAGTTTGCTCTTAGGGACAGGCACAGGCTCAGGCTGAAACTTGTATAGGCTTACGCTGGGCTGTCCGGTACAACCACTGAAGTCAAATGGAAATTCAACAATACCACCCAATCTGCCGCTTGATTTCCAGGTGTGACCTTCTGTCAAATGGACATCGAATGGCACGGGGTCAGACACCAACCAGCTGGTTTCAACGCAGCCACCTTCATTCGCCGTTTCATCACCGAATCACCATACATGCCCGTTTTCGGCATCGATTTTTATGGCGAACATCGCAAAATGACGCTGCTGAATGTCGATAATGAAATGTGTACGATGATGTTTCCTACTACTGATCGATAACCGGTACTATGGTAAAGTACATAGGGTGGAATTTTCGAAACGGTGTAAAGGTCAGTTGGGCGTAAAGGTCGATGTAAAGTTCGGTCGAAAGCTCGGTCTGCGTAGCTCGGTGTAAACGTGAAACATTGTCTGTTATTAACGTGGAATGTTTCAAGTTTACACCGAGGTCTATCACACTGAGCTGCCGACCGAGCTTTCCACCGACCTTTACACCCAACTGACCTTTACACCGTTTCGAAAATATCACCCATAGGTAGACATAGGTCGTCAGACTACATAGATGCGAATACATACAGTATGATGTAACTCAAATGACGTCACTTATTTTGTGAAATTGGATCCCACTCCCACACAAGCTCCAACTTTCTGACTTAATCGTATAATTAAACACTGATAGTTAGACGTATGTAGGTGGATGTGAGTTTGATCTTGTAGCCTTCCGGTGACACTAATCTGATTATTGGGTTCCCTCCACAGCAAGGTGTGAACTTACATGTGCTTCCACGCAATGACTTGCTGCGATAAATCCAAGCAGAGGTCCCACCAGTTTTTGCCTTCTTAAGCAAATCTGTATGTTACAAGACCTTATCGCAGTACACGCCTTGCTTATAAATTAGACATTAATAATGAAATACATATGAACACGCATGTTACAACACAGATACATGCATATTCCTATACATTCTTTTTTCACATGTGCATACGCATGCATGGACGCTAAGAGCCACGCACATTCTCACGATGATGAAATGATTCTTGTCGACCGAATTACCACAATAATTTATTAAATACCGACGTTTCGAAACCAAAACAGGTTTCTTTTTCAAGGTGAACATCAATTGCATTGGTCAAAACCAGGTAACACAATTCTCACCTCGCCTCAGTCCCCCTGATGGACCCCTGGTCAAGAAACAAGTTTTGGTGAAAAGTGGGTCCAAGGGGTAATTTAGGTCGGACAATCCGAATCTGGTTTCCATGTCACGTGACCCCTCTGAGGTGCCTAAAGGGGTCATACCAAGGGTGGAACCAGTGGGGCACAGGGCCATGCCAATTCCTTTGGTCAGATTTGGCCCCGAATGAGGGTACCGTGTTTCGGAAGGAAGAAGAAAAAATGACCCCTAAATCGCAGGCTTTTTACTTTAAAGACTCCAAATTGAAATGTGCGGCCCCAAAAGGTGACAAAGTTTCGCTGGGCGGGCGTTGTTAACATTTTTGTATAGAATTCTGTGAAAAAATCACCAAATTGAAAACAAGCACTCGGATAGGAACGACTTTTTGGCTTTGGTCCCTCCCTTGGGCAAAAGCTGGATCAGCTGCTGGGTCATATACAGTACATACTTTGTCGTCGCACCGATCTTCCTCAAGTTCATGGTTACTTCGGCGCTGAAACAGACTTTCAGGTTAGTTTTTGCACGTGACCTTGGGACCACTATGACGATTTCAATGCCTGGATATGGCCGCCATAACCATGCGAGGTGAGAATGTGTGGTTCTTGGCGACCCAGGTGTGTGCGTGGTCTAGAATACAACCTGGCGCATGAGGACCTTCTCTTTTTATTCGTACTTTCTTTCTTCTCTCTCAAACACACCACGTCCAGAATAGGCCTCATGTAGGCGTAGTCTGCCCTTATTTATGTTCATTCAGGCCCGTATGCGTTATTCCCATACCCTTCAACGCCCCCACTTTCGTTGGTTTAACTGCCCTGCTGAGAACATGTCTCAATTATAAGGCAAACTACGCCAACACGAGCCCGATTTCGCAGCTGGCAGAATAGTGAAACATTCATATGCGTGGCTGCTGATTATGGAAAACGTTACACGTTGAACATGCAAAGTGGAGCATGATGATTTTCTCTTTCTATTCATTTTGAATGCACATGAATGTTAAATGCATTTTGAATCGGGCTCGTGTTTGTGTAGTTTGCCCATACACGAGCAAATATCCACAAGCACAGCGACGCCTACCTAACGAATCCGACCTAACACCGCCCAACGCACAATTTGAGCATTTACTTTCAAGATGGTGTGCTTCTTCGGCAGTCGGTCCATTCCTCTTTGTGATTACTGTAATTGATGACGACACATCGAAACTGGACAGTTGTTGAGTACTCGTTGTGTGTCGGGAGTTCCTAAAACTGTATCACACCACAGCGTACCATGGCGTACCATTTCATACTTACAGTAGTACTTTGTGTGGCATCGTGTCAATGCATTGTTGCGCTCATTTAATCAATTTGGAGCAATGTATGTACATGCATTTCCACCGAGTCCCTTCCTGCGTGACCTGAAAACTCATAAACAACGGAAAACGCAGCTTTTCCGATCCAGAGTAGCAACAATCATGTGACGCTCTCATGGTGCTGGTTTGGTTTACTGAGACCATTTCTTGCAGCGCAAGTGCATTTATGCTCAAACAAAGTTCTGGCCTCTCTGTCATATGCGCAGTTACCCGTGGAATTTGTGAACAAAAGACGGGCGACTTGAACATTTCAATCCGCTAGGCCGCACTCTGACAAAAGAGAAAAGCGAAAAGTTTTTCAGCTCAAGTCATTCATTATCCACAACGAACGCCAAACAGCCTCTGACACACTTTGTTTGAGCATTAAAGGTGCTGGTCAACAACCCATCGACTTCGTTTAATCTTGGGGGCAGTGCACCTGAACAAAGGTGGAATATCGTGTTACTCGACCCTGACTTGGGGAGTCCATTGGTTGCTTCCTGATGTTTCACGGCCGGGTTGAAGTTTGCCCCTCAGTGAAAAAATGCAAAAATTTTGCCGGGTTTCCGTGGAAAGGACAATTCGCGGCAACATTTAATAATTTCAGAATATCAAGCACCAACATTTACTTCATCAGTATGATATACAGCTTTGCAGGAAACAGCTTGTATCCTGAAGGAGAAGTCATTTAGTTCCAAAAACCTGGTGTTTTTTGGTCACCGTTTTCTTCGCCGATAATTTTAAGCATCTGCGATTGACCAGCAAATGTGTTGATCGGAAACAAAAATCCTCTAACTACTGTGTACATAACCTGTGCTTTTGAGTTCTTTGCACCAAATACAGCTAACGCAATAATTCGAACAACATGCGCAAGTCGGTCATTATGGGCGTGCGCGACCCCAAAAAAGACGAAACATTTTTGAGTGCTCGAATCTGCACGTTGTTTTTGAGCGCGCGCGCTGATAATGACCGACTTGCGCATGTTGTCCGAATTATTGTATTAGCTGTGTTTGGTGCAGAGAACTCAAAAGCACAGGTTATGTACACAGTAATTATAGGATTTTTGTGTCCGATCAACACATTTGCTGGTCAATCGCAGATGCTTAAAATTATCGGCGAAGAAAACGGTGACCAAAAAACACCAGGTTTTTGGAACTAAATGTTTTCTCGTTTAGGATGCAAGCTGTTTCCTGCAAAGCCGTATATCATACCGATGAAATAAATGTTTGTGCTTGATATTCTGAAATTCTTAAACGTCGCCGTGAATTGTGCTTTCCACGGGAAGCCGGCATAACTTTTGCATTTTTTCACTGAGGGGCAAACTTCAACCTGGCCGTGAAACATCAGGAAGCAACGAATCGACTCTCCAAGTCAGAGTCGAGTAACACGATATCCCACCTTTCTTAATGTGCACTGCCCCCAAGATTAAGCGAGGTCGATGGGTTGTTGACCAGCAGCTTTAAGTGAGTTAAGGAGTTGCTGTTGTACTGAACTTTTCGCTTTTCGCTTATTTGTCAGGGGGCGTCCCCAGAATAACGAGAACAGTCATCTCCTAATTATAGAGCGTAGTTTAGGCTGTGAGCAGATAAACGCGGAATGGCAGATTTCTGCATTCCGCATTCCGCGTTTATCTGCTTACCTTTGCGGAATTCTGCATTTCTGCAAGTAAATTTATGCTTTTGGTCAAACCTCTCAGTTGCTGTTTGCGTTAACACGCAACATTTTGAGGTCAGCACGCTGGAAGTTGTCATCGTCACCCAAGCACGCACCATTCCGCAAAGGTTAGCAGATAAACGCGGAATGCGGAATGCAGAAATCTGCCATTCCGCGTTTATCTGCTAACCAATTTCCGCATTCCGCGTTTATCTGCTCACAGCCTTATGAAACAGCGCATTGTCTGAACAAAATTGAAAAGCTGTCGTCAATTTTCAACGGCGGCAGAACACATCACAATCTAGACGTTGTGCTCAATTAGAGCCTGTCACGCTGGTTATCATATTTAGCGCTGGGCATGACGCAATGACCGACATCACTTTGTGCTCCTGATGGTGTACTTGATAATGAAGGATTATCGGCCTGTTGTTCTGTCTGAGATGCTCCTACGCAAGACAGTGTTGCTGTCAGTCTGTTTTCTCAGACAGGCCTATCGGATCTTTATGCATTTCCACCCGCTGCCGTAACACTACGCGTCAGAATTTTCAGCAGTTCACCTCAAGCATTTTCGTTCAAACGCTGAGCCTAAAAACAAAGTGGTTGCAATTTTTACTCAGTGGGTCATGTCAGTCGTTACATAGCCTAAATGTCTGACAAAATTGGCTGACAAAGCAGCTAATCCCGCTCCTACGCACAGTGCGGCTTACTCCATGCCTCATCGTAACTCACAAGGTGGTTAAGTCTCACCGATTATAAGCTACAAATTGCCCCCGTGCTACGTACGTACTGTATGCTTTGGTGCCGGCTGACTCACCTTGTTCCTGATTCAAGACAAAGTAGAACAGGAATTCATATCCAACGCAATCCGCAGATAATGCAAGCGATCTACAAAAGTCTGAAAGATGCGTGATCTCTGTTAAAGACCAAGCGGACTGTGCATCACAGTTATACGACCTGTGTTTGTGAAGGGCAATTCTTGTTGTGTTGACAAGACTGGAAACACTGAAAAAGCTGAAGGAACACTGTCCATCTCTGACAGAATTAGAAGTTCCAACTGGCACCCATGTGTTCCACTTCCTACTGCTCTGTCTGTATGTTGTGGCTGGTCCTTGGTCCCTCAGCTGAAACGCAAAACAATCCAAAGTCCCCAAATAGTGTCAAAGTTTTGGTAAACGTGAACTTTTTGTCGAAAACTCATCAGTGTTACATGGGCCAAAGATAAAACAAAATAACGAGCAAGACCTCCGTGACCCAGAGTTATATCTCTCTTATGAGTTGTTACGTATGCATTACGATGACAGATCAAACTCTGTTGTCCTGTCAAAAATGAAGACAGAACTCATTTGACACTTGTCAAAAATCCATGTCAGTAAAATTTATAAAAGCCCCGCCTAGTAATAATTTTCATGTCATAGAACATCGGACAGCTTCCTCAGCGGGTGTGTTTTTTCTCTTTAGACCGTATCGTGTGCTTCAATTTCCTCCATCATACGTCAATATCGCAAGTTTTGTACCTGCAATTTTCTATGGAACTCTGAATTTAAGGGACTCCATTTTACATTAGGGCACGGCCATGCAAACGCGGTGGCCAGCCGCGGATCAGAAAAATGCAGCGATGGGCTATGGCACGTATGCGACTTTGGCTAGACGCTGATTGGTTCATTTTTTGTGTGTTACAACCGAATAAATGTTTCGAAGTGACCCGCAAACCGCGTCCCCCAAGTGCGGCCGTGCAAAAGCAAGGGCGAAACCTTGGACATAGCATTTTTTCTGACCCGCGACCCGCAACCGCGTTTGCATAGCCGCGCCCTTATGCAAAATGCATTCCCATGAACTTAGAGTTCCCAAAAAATTGCAAGTATGCTTCCGATATTGGCCTTTTTATGTTTTGTTGTTGAATACACAGGTTGCCCTTTTGAAGAACAAAGTACTATGTCCTTTTCACACTGTCCTTTTGTTCGACCGTTGTGCAAAATATCCTGGACTCTGCCTTGTCCACGACGTTTTACTGCTCTCAACTGGGTTTGTCAAACGTTTCCGAAAACGACAGTGTGCGACCCTTCGTTTCACAGGACGTGGTGTGCATATCCTATCAGTGCAGTTCTGGCGGCGCATATGTGGGCCAAGCACTAAAGGGCTCGGGACATAACCGCAGGAAGGGTAGCAGGCCATAGTGTCATACATCGTTGGAAAGCATTCCGACTGCATATGTCACGCACAAATTTTAAGCTTCTTGGAGATTGGTAGAGCGACTTTTCGTTCCAGAAAAAAGTGAATTTTTTCACAACTTGGAACGACCGGTACAGAAACTTCAAATGAGTTGAAGGTCAAGTAACACATGGATAGGATTACAACACAGCTCCTGGATAACTTATCACGACAACTTCAGTCGCTCAAAGCATTGCTTCACAAATAGAGCATTGTCGATAGTATCAGAAAATAAGGTTTTTAAAGTTGGAAACAGTTTGGTAGCGGCGAGACAGGCCGAAAAATACCCAAAAATTGTCTCTAAACTGCATAGTTGCATTCATTGACGGAAACTGGTCGGGACCCATGTCTACGGCCCGGCTACAGCGCCGCGCCCGTGGCGTGCCCCCCCCCCGAAGACCAGTCAGCATACCCAAAGCTACCCGTGAAAATTGACCCGTCCGCACTTCCGAGGAAGGGGCCACACACATACATACGCACACACATACATACGTCTTCCTGTTTTAGTAGTATAGATGTGATGTAAATAAGCCACGTATTGCATTGCATCGGAAACGAGAAAGTCAGATAAACGTACAGTCTGTCGCGACGAAAGAAATGATACATTTTATATATTCACGAAATACACCAGTCCGAACTGCACTGCAACTGAACATGCAACGTAAGATCACACATTATAAGCGTTCACAAGCTGTTATCAGTCATGTGAGTGTTCTAAGCTCACATGCTGCCTAGTCACAACATTAGCCCAACAAATTTGTCACAACATCCTCCCCGCCTCATATGAGACTCAGACAAAACTGAATATGCACGTCTCAGATAAATATTTCCAAAAGGAGTGAATATGTATTCAATAATCACAATTGTTGTCTACCCAACCAGTTCAGATGCCTTGAGATACCACAGGCTCTCAATGGATCCAGCTGTGGCACTCCAAACTGTCTTTGGCCTCGGCCCGGTGCACGAATCCCAATCGGCCCAGTACCCTCTACCGCAGACAGCATGTCGGCTTGATATCTGATGCACAAGTCCACAGTGCAGAGCAGATTTCCATGTAGCTGTTGCGCGCCCGTGGTGCAGAGCAGCCAGTTTCGACCATTCCATTGACCAATGACCATTTGCCAGGTGCGCTTCGTGCGCTTGGCCTTGACGTCTGGTGGGCGACTTCGCGGGGTTTCGACTCGACGATCGATTTCGTTGCAGTTCGTTGCGTTGACGTCACTCCACTATTGTAGACCGGATGAAGCATCGAATTGACTATTGAGTTGAAGATGAGAGAGAGGCTCGTTGGCGATCGGTAGACCAGTGTTGGAGTGTTGTACTGGAGGTGAGACGGCCCTCCAGGAGTTGCAAGCAGGCGACACGATCATTCCTCCCCCTCTCGACCAGCCATTGACGACGTTCCAATCACGATTAGATCAATTTCGCGCGACAGTTCAATGTTGAAATTCAATTTTAGGCCAAATTTCCAGAAGCACTTCACAAAATGTGCTTTCAGACTGCACTTCAGGCAGTACAAATTTATGTGTCAGACCGCATAACAAGCGGCTGCACTACAAGGGGACATTGGACTTCATTTTCACAATTCACGATTGCCGCAGGTTCACTCCCGCAGGGGATGCCACATGTCGCGACGAAAGAAATGATACATTTTATATATTCACGAAATACACCAGTCCGAACTGCACTGCAACTGAACATGCAACGTAAGATCACACATTATAAGCGTTCACAAGCTGTTATCAGTCATGTGAGTGTTCTAAGCTCACATGCTGCCTAGTCACAACATTAGCCCAACAAATTTGTCACAACACAGTCCAACAATCTAGACGAGTTTCAAGACTTCAAACCCCATGGTCCAGCTGCTGCAGCCATGCCAGCCTGAATCAGATATTTGGCTATAAGTCGTTAGTGTTAAAGATTATTGCACATTTGACAGCATCAAACGATGTAGCTTCGACATAGCTATCGAACGATATATGACATGCCCACACTATCTCTTACTATGGACAAGAAACGGTCAAAATTCCGAAATCGCACATGGTGACGTGACGGTTCATTCCAGAATCGTCCAAAAGCAATTTTTTAGCCTCTGCCCTTAAGCGTAACATTTTATTATGGCTTGTCATATATCACTCGAAAGCTACTCTCGCGATACATTGTTTGGTGCTGTCACATTTACAATAACTGTTAACAATAAGCATTTATGGCTGAATATCATATTCAGGTTAAACCAGACGTTTCTCTCATTTTTTTGTTTCGTATCCGATACAATCTGTGGCCTTTATGTGTCACAATTCTGGCGATGAATGTAACCAGCTAATTTAGCGGTAATTTAATAAATTTTTAGGCCTGTCACGCAGCTAGCCAAGAATTAAAAAATTTAAAGACCTTACTTTCTGGTACTTTCGACGATGCTCTATTTCCCCATTGCATTCTTATTTCCGCAGCGCTAAGCGTGGCCTCAAAATTTAGGGACAAACTTGTGTTCTCGAAAATAAGGCCGATTTTTGGAACGTTTCGCACCCTCACCGTGTGAAGCAATGCTTTGAGCGACTGAAGTTGTGATGGTAAGCTATTCAGAAGCTGTTGTAATCCTATCCACGTGTTACTTGACCTCTTGGGGTTTCTGCACCGGTCGGTCCAATTTGTGCAAAAATTCACTTTTTTCTGGAACGAAAAGTCGCTCTACTAAGAGATAGTGGATCTCCAAGGAGCTTAAAATTTGTGCGTGACATAGGCTATCGGAATGCCTTCCGACGCTATGTAACAATATGTCCTGCTACCCTTCCTTCGGTTATGTCCCGAGCCCTTTAATACACTCCCTTAACCATCATTACTGCGCACAAGCCTGAAGAACGCAAAACTCGCCAACTCGTAGCCTGATCAGACAGGCAATGTGGGCTGCATTCGATAAAGCCCTGACGCTATGAGCATTAAAAGCGGAAGACATTATGGCTGTCCGTTAAATTGGCTGAGCTGTGGCAACACAGGGAAAGTTGAACATTGTCCAAGTTGTCTCCTGGCATCTGCCTTCTGCTCTTTTTATAAGCTGCCGATTTTGGTTTTAGCTCCAGACACGAACCCCGACTCCATCAAACTGAATATGATACTGTTCCTGGAGGTGTGCCCCTTTTCTTTGGTGTCGGAGAATAAACATCATTTTGTGGAAACTCATTCACTCCGCCCACGTGTGCATGCGCTTTAACACAAAACGAACATAACAGCGGCCACCCGGTTTCAAGCTGCTGCTCAACTTTTTTTAAGTCATTGTTTCTTTCCACATCCGTTTTTTTCACCGATGTTTTTTCCACTGGTCTGCTCCCCAGCCCGCACAGACTCTAAATTGCCGTTCGACACAGTCGTCAAACTGCTGTGAATGCGCTTCGCCATGAATCATTTACCGATTGCAAATTGGCATTAATTATTGTTGTTGTTCGATGTTGGCCGTCGACGTAATTGCAGTGATGTCTGTCAGAATCGTCAGCGAGATTGGTCGGTCAGGTATTATACGCGGGTGTGTTGACTAGCATATGACTGTCTCATTGACCGCATTTTCTTCAAGATTAAACCGGGCCTGCCGTTATTGTTTTTTGGGTTTTGGACCTCGGGTTTTTTATATTAATCGTTAGTTAGCGCTGGGATGAAGAGCATTAACCTTCAAGAATTTCACCAAACTGACGTCTACCCACCGAAATCGATCCACCAATATGGCCGCACGGGAACAAACTATCCCAATATTGACGCACTGTGTGTGGAAATCAGGATTTCCCAAGCAAAATTCAAATCACAGCGGTGTGGTATAGGCGGCGCGCTACGGTAGGTTGACAAAACATTTGTTATTTACAAAAGAGCTAATGTTTTATCGGGGCTACCGTAACCCGCCGCCTATATCACGCCCCAGTGATTTTGAATTTCTCTTGTCATTCCTGATCATCATGTGCAAATGTGCGTCAATATCGGATAGTTTTGTCCCCGATAGACCATCTTGGCGGATCGATTTCGGTGGGTAATCGCCATTTTGGTGAAGTTCGTCAAAACTAATGTTCTTGATCTCGATGCCAACAAACGATATAAGTGAGAAAACCGAAGTCGAACACCAAAAAAACAATAGCGGTTTGTGTATAAAACGCTGAAAATATCTTAGATTGGATTACCCTGTGTCTTGCACAGGACCGTCTCAAACTTTTTTCATTTTTTCTCCTCCTGTGAAAATATGTGGGCTCCGTGAAACACCACAAAGCAACGAGTTGAAAATCCATTCCCTAAATCTGGGTTTCTGATACCTTGCCTTAATTTTCTGAAAAAAATGGCTGCAAACAAACGCGGTCAACATTCAATTGTAGAGCCACTTTAAAGTCATTATTTTCACCTACTTGGTGCAAAAGCAACGCCTAATGGTATAAGTGGCAATCGAGGAGTTAAACTTTCATGCAAAATCTCGCTGGCGGCGAAGCTACAAGCCCATACCTACATACTGTAGTTCGACTACCTGTTGCATTACAGCATTGAGAATGACTGACAAAAGTCTGTCCACAGTTGGCGCTTGTACGCGACCTGCACATCCGTGAAGCAGTCAATCTGTTTAACAGTATTTCGGACTAGAACTTAGGGCTCCACCAGATAGACCCGAAACCCGAAACACGAAATATAAATTTTTTCTATGTCCATGTTTCGGGTTTCGGGTTTTGAAAAAAAACCCGAAACCCGAAACACGAAGCATGATAATCGAAAATGTTTCGACTGACCGTATAAATTGGGCACGTCAGTTACAAGTGGCAAGACCGAAACATTTTCGATTATCATGCTTTGTGTTTCGGGTTTCGGGTTTTTTTTCAAAACCCGAAATCCGAAACATGGACATAGAAAAAATTATGTTTCGGGTTTCGGGTTTCGGGTCTATCTGGAGGAGCCCTTACAGAATCATTTATCTTTGATTAGCAACTGCACCTGCGATACAGATGTGTCTTTTCCCATTGATAACCAAAACTCGTTTATGACTCAATTCAAAATTTAGCTCAATTTAGCTTGACAAAATGCGTTCCATCGAAGCAAGAATTACCACACACGCATCGTTTGAAGTATGGCCCATGAGAAAGGGCGCACATGTCGGAATCAATTCAGATAATTGTCAAAATCAGAACTTCTCAGTGGTAATTTCCCTCGAACAAAGGCAGCCTTGCACCTGTCAAATAGTTTTTCAGGGTCTTTCCTTCAAGCTCAGGCAACACTTCAGTTGCTGTTTACCAGTGTTGCTACAGAACTCTTGTCATTATTTTCATCAAGGTGCGCGCATTCTGCAAAAGTTTGAAAAGTCTAGTTATATCCGAATCCAAGTTCGTAACCACTTGCTTGGTTGCTGTGCGTAATTCGAAACTCACTATCAGCTATACATATACATACTGTATGTGATTGTTTTTGAATCCCTCAGCAAACACAAACAGGTGCATTGCTGGTTTGTGTGACGAATTCCCACGCGGCGTGTAAAACTCAAATTTCTGTTTCCCTCTTAACTACATGACAAATAATTTGTTCCTGTTGTTTTCTCATGCTGTTTGGTTTGTGAAGTACCCCACAGCTCATATTTCTTCTTTGATTGTTTGTGTACACACTGTGCGTGAAATTCACAGTTGTGCACATACAGTATAGAACAGTAGCTGCTGAGATGAGATACATCATTAATGAGCACTACATACAATACCCAAGCGTATTGCCTAGTTACGGTGATTGTGCGCAAACTGTCTGGTTGAAGGCACTGGAATTTTGCATATAATGTAAAGCCAGGTGAAGCTCCATTCGAAAAAGCTTGGAATTTCTTTTTTCGGCTCTAGCACATTTGACCCAGAGCCATCGGGGCTCCAATTTGAAAATATGTGCAGCTCTCGGGGCTCCTCGCTGCATAAAATATACTCCGGTACGCAAGTGTAACAGGACGAAAGGCTGCCTGCGTTCTAAATTAACGTCTCGTATATACACAGGCTTGCAGACAGTTGCTGCAAACTGCAAGATGCACACACAGTGTATTCAATCAATTGCCTTTTGTCAACTCCATTGACTTACTCTGAGAACCCATTCCAAGCACGTGCAACAGTTTTTAACAGTAAGGGGTGCTAATTTTCGTAAAGCGTGTGGGAAACTGGTCCACAAAGCGAAAAAAATGAATTTCGCTCATATTGCACAAAAAGTTGACTGGTACATTCACAAAGACCCACACAAAATTTCAGTAGCCAACTCCAAAGCATTAGGTAGCTAGGAGCCTGGGCAGGCTTACGATTTTGTGAAACTCCAAATATAAACAAAGTACATGTTTTGAGAGCTGAAATTCGTTACTTAATAGGTATAATTTAATGAAATTATCACGTTTAAGGCAGCGGTTTTCAACCAAGTAAAAATATTCATACGATGTGCCATATTTTCTCTTACATTGTGTTTTTTTAAATTAGTCAAGGAAAAGAGGGAGCTTCAGAATCAGCCAAATATAAAAAAGTCCTCACCATCAATTTTGTTCTGTTTGCCCAAGATAAAATCTACAGAAAATTCTGGTCTTATTGATATGGAAATTGTTTGGATGTCATGAGTAATTGTTAACCCAAAACTATGGATCAAGCTATGAAAAAAGTTTTTTTTTCAAAATTTGTTATTTATTATAGACAGCTTGTTTGCCTGTCAACCTTCAACACACAAACAAACAAGGCACTCAAAACAGACACACACACAAACAAATACACACACACGTTCGCTGTGTGCATTTCACTCTGTGCATCCTATGGTTCAAGTATAGTCCCTCCATCAGCTCATGACACTTTTTTGTCAGCTGAAAAGCTTGAAAGGATCCAGTGCTGTTCCGGTTCCGGTTGGCTTACGAAAAAGAAAAGAAAGAGAAATCGGTTTTTATTTTATTTTTGTGCGCCGTTTTCTCTCTGACATTGCCTTGCGTAGGAACAATTTTTTCACAACGGAACCTGAACCTCCCAAGCAAAAGTGCCACGAGCTGATGGATGGACTATACACGTTTAACCGCCAGCCGCCCAGCGGGCCAGTGGTGTGGTGGAAAATTCGTCTGTGTGTTAGCAGGCTGGTTGGGCGAGGGTTCGAGACCGCCCGTTGTGCTTATTTTTGCCGAGTTTTTTGCTAACATCGTTTTCTATCACTCTGGTGTTGCCCATCATTCTGGCCCGTGCACAAACAGCGAAAACCAGGGAAGTGCTCTCTGTTTTTCAGCATGCAACAAACATTGTAACAAGTTAACAACAAACCTACGTTTGGATATGATAATATGCGAAATTTAATGAGCTGAAATGAAAAAAAAACATAAAATGGCACACAATTTATCGCAAATTTAGATTTTCCTCATGAATCTAATAATTTCAAACGCCTTTATTGGGTTAACTCGTGCCTGAAAATAAGAAAAGCAGAGAAAAAAGAAAAAAAAAGCAAAAAAAAATTTTGTTCCCATCATTTGATTTCGATTGATGATTACTCATGACATCCAATGAAAATTATTCCTTCAGCACAACAATTTTATGCGCATTCTTTCTGGGTGTGACAGAACAAAATCGATAGTGATGTCTTTTTTACTTGACTGTTGCCGAAAACACCATCATTTTCTGACTAACTATTGAAAAAATGTAAAGGAAGAATAAATATATGTCATGTCATGCAATATTATAACTGCAATGGAAAAGCAGACAAAAAACTGCTCTGGATGTGCTACATAGCTTCAGCAT
>JASAMV010003942.1:0-12096 GCA_030248065.1 Rhynchonema sp. JSB1_4
CTAATTTGCAGAATCGCGAGAAATTTTGGCAAATTTGGCCTGAAAAATCACGATTTTTTATTGAAATTAGATGATGTCGGGCCTTTTCGGGCCGGCCACCCCGGCCCGGCCCGGCTCGACATTCCGGAAAGTCGGCCCGGCCCGGCCCGGTTCGACCGTTCGGGCCGGAAACCTCGGCCCGGCCCGGCCCGGTTCGACCGTTCGGGCCGGAAACCTCGGCCCGGCCCGAATCCCACCTCTGGTAGGGAGGCACACTAATTTCCCCGCCGGACCAGGAACCACACTGTTTGGGGGTATTTCTGGGAACAGTGTAGTGGCAGGCCCATGTGTGGGAGGTATACTTGCGTATTTTTCCGCAAAATATATTTTTGGAAAAAAAAACGTTTTTTTTCGGAAAAAACCGTTTTTTTCGAAATATGTTTCTATACCCCACGGTCCAAAAACGCCCATTTTGGAGAAAATTTTGTCGGGAAATGGCCTGAAACCGGCTAAAAATGCACTTGGAGATTAAAAAGTGCTCATTTTGAACTGTTTAGCACCGATTTACATTGGTTTTGACATCCTTTCGCAACCCTTGAAAATATCTCGGAAATTTTTGGAAAAAAACCGTTTTTTTCAAA
Organism: Rhynchonema sp. JSB1_4; assembly: GCA_030248065.1. Lineage (NCBI taxonomy): Eukaryota > Metazoa > Nematoda > Chromadorea > Monhysterida > Xyalidae > Rhynchonema > Rhynchonema sp. JSB1_4. The sequence goes on from JASAMV010003942.1 coordinate 621, forward strand.
GGTTGCCGCCTGGAAAAATTTCCGGAAAAATAAAAACTTATTTTTCCGGGCCTCGGAAAAAACGTTTTTTTTCGGTTTTTTTTCGGAAAAAAAACGTTTTTTTTCGGCCCGCAAGTATAGTGGGAGGTAAGTATGATGCGGGGTTGGGACCGGAAGCGTGAGAGGTATGATTTTGGTCACCCAAAAAGGCGAAAAAACACCGTTTTTGTGATACAATTTTGGCCAAAAAATGAGGTAAAAATAGTACTTTTTCCAAATTTTCGCCGAAAATCTCTAAAAATAGGTATTATGGGTGGGTTTAGCGATTTTTGGGAAAATAAAGTCGAAAAACACCGATTTTTGCCTTAAAAAGCTATAAAATTGCTTGTGAGAGGTATGATTTGGAGTTGTGAGAGGTAAGTACTCAACCCCCCACTCCCCCCTCGGGTTTTGTGGTAGGTAAGTACTGAGAGGGGGTAACCCCCAACCCCCCCTGCCACTACTATGTCTGGGAACAATTTCTTCCGGTTCGGGTCAGTGAATTAATAGAGGCCCCCGGAATAGAGCCCCCCAAAATGGGGCCCTTCTATTTAGGTTTTTACGGTACCTACCGTATTGTCGGAAATAGAACCCCCCATTAATTGAACCCCCTCTAAATGGCTCGAAATCGAAAATAGAACCCCCCCATTAATTGACCCCCATAAATAGAACCCCACCCCCAACCTTCACGTACCACAACAGATTAGTATTATGGTAAGGCTGTGTTGTTATGTCAAACGTTGTTTAAGCTTGCGTACACGACAGAATACAGCTTTTTAAGCATAATTGCCGCTGTTAAAGTTAGAAAATACCGAAAACAAGCCATTTTTAGGGGCATTATTAACTATGATTTTTTTTCGTCGGGGGGCCAAATGAAAAATATAACCCCCCAATAATTGACCCCCCATAAATTGAACCCCCCAAAATGACCCCAGTGAAAAAATAGACCCCCCGGGTTCTATTTCCGACAATACGGTGGGTACCCCTTTTTTGGAGGGAACAGACGTACCCACCTGGAGGAGGGGGAGGACTCAATTGAAAAAATTTAAGGGTCTCGTTTAAATTAGGGGCCTAATTTTCAACAGAAAAGTTAAAAACCAAGCAAGCCCCCCCAAACCTTTCTAATTTGTTGTTCTTCACATTCGAGATCGGCTAGGGCGTGCAGCTGGTAGATTCGATCGAACGCTTCGTCGCGCAACAACACCCGTTCGCCAACTTCGTGTTTCCGATCGTGCACGGCTGCCATGATGCTTGGTGGAATTTGGGTTTCGAAATTAAGTTGTTTTTGATCGAGGTTGATCCTGCCCTGCCTGACGTTTTGGCTTCTTCTCGTCCGTTTCAGGGTTCGATTCGATTTCGATACCCAAGCGGTTTTCTCGCAAAGCGAGCCAGTTCTGCCGTTGTTGAGTGCGCCTGAAGAAGATGAAAAGGAAATATTGCAGCACAAATCTGCTTGTTAATTTCTCCACGTAGTCTGAATCTGCGCTCGGAGCAAGCACAAGCCGCAAGATTGTGCCCAAAATTAGGTAGAGTAAAAGCGGGACATTTGAAAAATGCAGATCATAGGCACCTGCATGTCACAATCCGCTCCTCCGCTCATACATGTTGAATTAGTGACTCGGTCGGGGCGTGCGAAGTGCAGCCCTTCAAATGAGGCGTGCGAAAGACAAATTGCGTCAAATGAGGCGTGCGACGTACAGTGAGGCGTTCGAAGGACATCCGACACGAAATGAGGCGTGCGACGTACAGTGAGGCGTGCGAAAGACAAGCCGCGTCAAATGAGGCATGCGACGTACAGTGAGGCGTGCCAAGTACACTGAGGCGTGCCAAAGTCAGCCAAGATGAGGCGTGCGAAAGACAACCTCACAAAATGAGGCGTGCGACGTACAGTGAGGCGTGCGAAAGACATCCGACATCAAATGAGGCGTGCGAAAGACATGAGACGTCAGATGAGGCGCGCGAAAGACACCCAACGCCAAATGAGGCGTGCGAAAGACATCAGACGTAAGATGAGGCGCGCAAAAGACGTATGACATCAATTGAGGCGTGCGAAAGACACACCCACTTCAAATGAGGCGTGCGAAAGTCACCCCCTTCAAATGAGGCGTGCGAAAGTCACCCCACTTCAAATGAGGCGTGCCAAGTTCATTCGTGTATTATGTACCACTGACATCTGCAGTGGCTTGTACCATGCTGATATATGATGCGGCGTACCAAGTACGTTTAGAATGAGGCGTGCGAAGTATATCGGACGTCAAATGAGGCGTGCGAAGTTCGGATCTTCGGAACTCGCTTGTAAAGGCTCGTAGAGCGATTCTGAAATCAGTTCTGGAATCGATTCATTTTTGCGTGGTTTATACTTTTTTAATTAATTGAAGTCCTTAATTGATTCCGGAATTTAATTCGGAATCAAAAAATCACCGATCGATCGATCACCGCCGATCCGGATCAGCGACCGTTGCTTGCCGTGCTGCTCTTATATATGCATTTGGCGAAACATTTTTGCCCCTCAGTGCACTAGTGTGTTGGCGACTTTTAGAGTGAAAATCCTCGATTGGGCTGTAGAATACCGTCCAAAACTTGCTATGAACATAAAGAACAGCATATATTGTGCCTGCGAAATATACTTGCGACGCGCAATGTACAGTGGGACACAAAAACGACAACAGTATGCGACGTAACATTTGTTTTGTGCCTCGCACGCCTCAATGTACATTGTACGCGGTACTTTCCCTGAAAAAATCAGGGAAATCAAGAAAATTCAGGATTTAAAAGCGCCGTCGTTTTAATTCGTTTAATTTAAATTAAATTAAGTTAAATTTAATTCGTTTTTTAAGAAAAAACGCCGTCGTTTTTTTGCCCAACCCTGATTTGAACATTATTTCTGACCAGCTTCATGCACCAAGTCATTCAGCTTTGTTGACTTTTGGGGGCATATTTGCGGGGCATATTTTGGTCATCTGGGCGTCTAAAAAAACTTTTTTTAAAAAAACGTCTTTTTAAAAAAACAGTTTTAAAAAAATGATTTTTTGAAAAAAAACGTTTTTTTTGCACAACCCTGGTTCAAATCATTGATCATTGGCGTAATCGATATTGGCAGCAAGTTTGGTCCGATCTTGCCTTTGTGTCGGTCACGTGCCTTTTGCATAGTAGATCTGATGCTGGTATTAATTTCGACCAGGGTGTGGAAGTTATTCCTTTCAGGTCTGGGAACAACCTTTAAGCTGGTCGAAATTTGTTGCTTCAGTAAATCTTAATGTTCCCAAAGGAAATCTTTTGCGTGTTAAAACTATTTTTTAGGAAACTTGATACGAAGCTAGGAAATAGGAAATCTATACTACTAAAACAGGAAGACGTATGTGTGTATAATATGTGTGTATGTGTGTGGCCCCTCCCTCGGAAGGGCGGACGGGTCAATTTTCACGGGTAGCTTTGGGTATGCTAACGGGTCTTCGCGGGGTGGGGGGGGGGCACGGCACGGGCGCGGCGCTGTAGCCGGGCCGTAGGCACGGGTCCCGACTAGTAGTAATTCTATACTACTAAAACAGGAAGACGTATGTGTGTGGCCCCCTCCCTCGGACGCGGCGCTGTAGCCGGGCCGTAGGCACGGGTCCCGACTAGTATTTCCTATTTCCTGGTTGTTTTTTCGAAACTAGGAAGTAGGACACACAGTGGGTTTGGGCCTTGTGGGCTCCAATTGTGCAGATCTGAGCTCAGTCCACCACCTGGCTGGACTGGGCGGGCCCGGCCACCATGCCGGGGGTAACACCACACTCCAATGATTTTACGCAGACGTTTTATAGTCTGCGCAAAACATCAGAGCCTCAGACCTTTGCAAAGGTAATGCATTGTGTAGCACACACAATGCAATAGGAAGTAGGAAATAGGAAATGTCTGGCGCAATCAGCAGAACCAAACGGCAACGCAGCTCAGCAAAATGTTTTGAGAGAGTTGCCTGTATATGCACAATGCATGCTTGGCTGATAAATATTCCGTCAGTTGTGTTAAAAGTATCCTTGTCTATGGTGTCGGGACACGGTGACAAAATTTCCTATTTCCTGGTTTCAAACAGACAGCTAGGAAATAGGAAATATTTCCTATTTCCTAATTCCTACTTTTTGAAACTAGGAAACAGGAAATATTTCTTATTTCCTAGTTTTACGTAAGGCCAGGCCGCCCTTTACTGAAACGGCACACAAGCACCACAAATACGCACATTGCTCTGAAAAATTTAGACCAACAAAGGCAGGCACCCTAAATGTTGCAGGAGTGTCGTGCTGTAAATTTGAAAGAAACCGTTTTTTCGTGTAAAATTACAAAGTGCTTTGTAACGCAAGGGCTGGAAGCACAATTCAGAAACAATTCGTTTTTGACTGACACGCACGACAAACGCCACACAAACGCACATTGCTCTGCTAAATGTAAAGCATGCTCGGTGAAAGGGCTAAAGGAATCGGCAGCGTTTCGTTTACAAAGTCTAACTGTTTCTGGTCTGTTTGTCTCTGATTTGAATGAAGCAATTTTACAGTGGAAAGTGCTTTGTAACGCAGGTCAGCGCAGTCTCTTGCGTGTGTTTATCTGGTATTGTGTGCAGGGTTGAAAAAAAATTTTTATTAGAGCACCGTTTTTTTAGAAAAACAAAAAAATTTTTTTTAATTAGAAAAAGTAGCGCAAACGTCGTTTCAGGTGAAATGGAGGCGATACACAAAAATTTTTGAAAACTCAAAATTTTTCGTCACGTGACCCCTCACGTGGGGATCATCAACGTATGTACGAAGGCGATTCGGTTATTGGCTGGAATTCACAAAACAAAGTCAAGCTCACCGTCAAGCTCAACGTCAAAATTCAACGTCAGATGTTTTCGGCGTCACGCTGGCTCGTGCAGCAGACGCAATTTTCCAACAGAAGGGTCAACTTTGACGCATTATTGTGCATGACTGGATGCGTTTCTCGGGATACTGTTACTTAAAGGACGTAGCACAAGCGTTTCAGAAGATTATTTCTGAGTCATAATAATTTCAGACTAATAATATTGAAATAATGTGGCGATCATTGACCGCAGTCAAAATTTTTTGCACCTCCGTTGGTGATCGTCAATTCATTTCTTTGCATCTTTTCAGAAATTCATGAAACTCAGAAATACTCTCACAAAACGCTTCTGTTACATCCCTATAATAATATTTTGGCTGGATAAGCATCCAGTCTTACACAATAATGCGTCAAAGTTGACCCTTCGTTCAGAAAATCGCGTCTGCTGCACGAGCCAGCTTGACGCCGAAACATCTGACGTTGAACTTTGACGTTGAGCTTGACGGTGAGCTTGACTTTGTTTTGTGAATTCCACCCGTTCTAGCAGGATCTGAACGTGACGTGTGGACTGTACACGACTATTTTATCTATCAGTGTTTGTCGGTAGTATAAATATCACGCGGACGTGGGGGCGAGTAACTGCGTAGATTGTGGCAGGATACTAAATTTCACGTGCCAAACATAGATGATAATGATTCACCGACAATAGGAAGCGATTATCGTTTATGTATTGTAGCTAGCAAAGTTCTGATCAAAGGAGCGATGTGCCGGAGAATGCCAAATATGCTCCTCCAAAAAGCCGCCACTGGAAACAAATTAGTTGTTCTGAATAAGCGCGCCGCATCTGCAGACATTTTATTCATGTCTCACATGCTTATACAAAGTGCGGGCATATTTGGGAAATTGATTGAAACCTCATGGTAACCTCATAATCCTAAGCTAAGCCCCCAGGGGGCGTACTTGGCGTTCTCCGGTACCTGAATTCTCCAAATAGAGCCCCTGTGAATAATGCTCTCAAGACACTGAATGAAAATAAAAGTTTCTGTTCATGATCCTGTGCCAGTAAACGTACACTTGTATGCAGGGTTGGGCAAAAAAACACGGTTTTAAAAAATAATTTTTTTTTGAAAAAAATATTTTTTTTTAAAATTTGGCCGGGGAACAATATTGTCTAAAACGTTCAAAAATGGCCTTTTACGAGCTTAAAATTTGTAATTTTTTCTCAGGGTGTGTGATGATTTCTTCACAAAAGTGCATGCGGCACTTGTTTTTCACATCTTGGCGCCTCTGAAAGCGTTTATCATGTGTCTTGTGGTCGAATAAGCAAGATTTACTCGTACACAACACAGGATTCAGACAATAAGCAGCAGAAACACTTGTCGGGTCGCTGAGTCGGTAGCATCTGACCAACCCGATGGGGTATGACATCGAAGTACCACGTAGGTACATGCATACTGTGTCCCATGTATCACGGGAAGGTATAATAACAACATTTGGTGCATCTTAGGTACCGAATACATGCTCCAAAAAGTGATTTTGTGAAGAAAATTTTTCGACCCTTGAGAAAAAATGACAAAAAATAACCCCCCAAAAGCGCCATTTTTGGACGTTTTAGAACATTTTATTCCACCGAAAAATTTAAAGAAAAATTTTTTTTCAAAAAAATATTTTTTGCCCATCCCTGGTTCAGTATTCTACGATACTGTACGCTGTTGGTTGGTACCAGGTGCACATGATATTTATACCTACCAACGAAACAGATAAATATGACAACCATGCAGAGGCCAAGTCACGTTCAGATGCCGATGCCGCTTGAATAATCGGATTGCCTAATGTGTGTTGATGATCCCCTCGTGAGGGGTAACGTGACGAAAAATTTTGAGTTTTCAAACATTTTGCGTAACGGCTCCATGTCACCTGAAACGGCGTTTGCGCTTCTTGTTCTAGTTAAAAACAAGTCGGGACCCGTGCCTACAGCCCGGCTACAGCGCCGCGCCCGTGCCGTGCCCCCCCCCCGAAGACCCGTTAGCATACCCAAAGCTACCCGTGAAAATTGACCCGTCCGCCCTTCCGAGGGAGTTGGCCACACACATACATACACACATATAGTCCACCCACGAACTCATTTGACGACTTTTTTTGAAATTGGTTTGTGCGGATCCAATAATGTTCCGGTTCCAGAAATGAAAGAAAGAGAAACGCATGTATTTTTTAAAAACACGCTCTCCCAATAGGTGCGTAAATTCCCTTTTGACTCCCAAAACATTTGTGTGTTGAACGACGTTGCTGTTGGCGTAAGCACGCAACAAATTGAGGTCAGCCAGCTGGAAGTTGTCACCATCTCTCTCAGCCCGATCTCTTTCTTTTGTTTGAGAAAACCCGTGTAACCGGTGTATTTTTGAATCTGCCAGGCAAGCTTTAAAAAAGTCGTCTCATGAGCTGGTGGTTGGACTTTACGTCTTCCTGATTTAGTAGTATAGATTTTCAAAAAAATCATGTTGTTTTGTGTTTTTTTAAGAAAAACAGTACTCTAATAATTTTTTTTCAACCCTGGTGCCAACACGTCAGATCTCAAGTGGCTGTGACTGGCTGGCATGGCGTGGCAACAATTGGCACGTTGCAATCGCCGGTGATTTTATGATAGTATTTGTATTGGCACAGCCACGTGACACGTGACACTCCGTTTGCAACATTTCAACGTCGTGTCGAAGCACACGTGGCGCCAACCCAATTCTTGGAATCGCAGGCACAATTCCTGGAACTGTGCTTGTATTTTCTCGTGAGTATCATCAATATCTCAAACAGGAAAATCAGTAATCAAATATCATGACAATCCAAAACACAGTACTGGTGAAAATGCTAGCCAAAACACGTTGCACAACGCGTTAAGTGCAATAAAGCACGTTGCAGTCGCGTGCACTGGCGGATCCAGCTTTTGGCCAAGGGAGGGCCGAATCCAAAAACTCATTTTTATGTAGTGCTTGTTCTATTTTTGAAGGTCATTTTTATCTAGTGGTTGTTTAGAATTTCGCGCTTTTTACACCAAATATCATTCAAAATGTGACAATGCGACATTTTGGCACTTTTTTTTAGCAAACATCCTTCTTAGGCGCGCGAAAGCCAAATCGTCGGTATCAGTAAAAATAAGACCAACCCCCAAACCACTTTTTCGAGAAAAAAGCGTTTGAAGTTGGCCTGACCGCATTTCCAACACGGTTTGGTTCGGTAGGCTGATGTTTGGCATGTCTACGAAAGGGAGCATGCTGATCATCATAGAAACAAAAGTAGACTTTGAAACATCATATCCAAGTAAAAACAAAGCTATTTGTCGGTTGGTTTTAGTTGACAAAAAAATAAATATAGACCAAGCCCCTTGGCGAAGCAGTTGAAAACCGAAAAAAAGCCCAACCCCCATTTTCTCTGCCATTTATTTTTCACCTGCTTGAAAAAGATTTAATACGGGGTTCATTAAAACGTCTTAAAAGAAGCATTATCATTCAAAACGCTTGTTACAGGGGTGGAAATCGGGCCGGGTTACCTCGGTCCGGCATAACCGGATTCAGAAAAAGTCAGCCCGGTCCTATCCGGCCCGATTTTTTGGGCCGGGTTTTTCTGATTGTATTTTGAAGCAAACGTCGGGTGTGAAAAGATTGTTTCTGTTTGTTGAAATCATTGATTACACATTGAAAACATACATAAACAAAAACATCAAAAAGCTTGTCTGTGGGATGCTTCGATCTCGTGGCTCTCACAACCACAGTCAGATATGCTTGCCACTGTGCTAAAGACGCCGACAGCCAAGCCGCCTTACGATACGTTATAAACGTAATGATCGGGCCAGCAGCGACGCACTCACCGAGAGAGCGTAAAGTCCCTATACAACACACACACAGCTGGGGTATTATGCAACAACTCATGTGCTGAAGCAATCTTTTGTGTGTGTGTGTTGGAGTCGCGTGCTTTGGGGCTTGGTCTTTTTTGTCCGCGAAAATTGCTCCGCCAAGCAACTTGGTTTTCTTTTTCAAAAACAAGAAACTAGACCAACCCCCAACCGGAACTAGCAGGTGTTTTCAACAGGCTGTAACTCAATGTACATAGCGTTTTGAGACAAAATTTTTGGTGAATGTTTAGAATAGTTTGCCAGCTACACGCTGCACACAAAAAGGGGGTTGGTCTTTTGGTGGGGGTTGGTCTTAATTTTACTGATACCGACGAAATGTCACTGAAAATGGGTGTGTCTGACGTGCGAAGCGCGCGACTTTTGATACACTTTTGAAGTGTATCAGAGTGAAAATCCTGCAATTTAGGGGTTCTTTTTCCATCTTCCTTCCGAAACGGTGGCCCACCGTCAGGGGCCAAATGGACCAAAGGGCGGCATGGTCCCTGTGCCCCCCCGTGGATCCACACTCTCGGTCACGTGGAAGCTTTATTGTTATTTTCTGCCATTATTATGGTTTAGATATTCATTTCTATATTCAGCGTTTTCACGCGTGCTGTTTGGGCCTAGTGTGTCCAACAGTAGCTTACTTTCATTAAAGCGTGCATGTTTATTTTAACTCTATGGTTTCTCTCGCAATTTTACAATATCCGAGGAGTCATAGTTTTCGCTAACCTGAGAGACATTTGCATTTGAATTTAATTTATTTCAGATGAATCCTCACTAATTACTAAGTTTTATTGTCATTATTTATTCATGAGCCCATAGGATACTGTTATTTCATACATATACGCAAGGGTGAGCAACAAATGAGCATAGTGCATGACGCAATTGCGTGCAACGCTGTTGTGACAAAGATTTGTTCCATTTCGTCCCATTTACAGTTGGTATATTTTTTATCCTTTTTCCCCTTTTTATGTTGGTGTACCACTGGTACAAGGACCCGTTCAACGTGTGACTTGCTCCTAGTTAAGATCCAAATTACACGAGTCAATGTGAGAATATAAAGAGAGAGAAATCGGTGACAATATAACGAAAGAGAAATCGGACATCACAATCCACGTAAAAATTCCGCACACGGAAAAATGTTTCGAGCCTCTGCTGCCGTTGGCCACGTGAATGTCACATGTCGTTTCCATTTCTTTCCATTTTCAAGCGGAGTCGTGAAATTTCGGCCTCATCTTGGAATTGGCTGTCAACGCTCAGGCGGCTTCCTTTGCCTTGAACAAGAAGGAAAGACTATATCCGATGTCACAGGCTAACACAAATTCCTGATTCAAATTCATATTCCACGCGTTGGTTGTGTGTTGACATCTAACTGGTGTTGAAAACAAGTCGTGGCGCTTGACACGCGTCAAGGAACTGTTGCTTTAATTTTGAAGTGCCCCATTTAAGACACATGCTATGCTAAACACAAATTCCGAAGCGCGATTCCTGAAGCGCGCGATTCCACGTGTTGGTTGTGTATTGGCATCCATCTTCTTTTGAGAATTCCACAAATTGTGACGGAAACAAGTCGTGGCGCTTGATACGAGGCTCGACACGTGTAGCGCGTGGCGCTCCCTTTGCTCTAATTTCGACCCTGCCCCCATTCCCACGTCCCACACACAAATTCCTGAAGCGCGTGATTCCACACGACTGAATTGAAGTAACCGGCAAGGGGTGGCAAGCACGTTGCAATTACATGCGATCTAATGATACTGTAGTTCTTGTGTTGGCACAGCCACGTGACATATGCTCACTTCCAGGGTTGGGCAAAAAAAAATTTTTTTTTTAAATTTTTTTTTTAAAAAAAACTTGTTTAAAAAAATTTTTTTTCCAACCCTGGCCACTCCGTTTGCAACATCGCAACGTCGTGTAGGAACACGTGGCGCCAACTCATTCTTGCAACTGGGCTTGTGTTTTCACGTGTATCGAGTCGTCGACAACTCATGCATGAATATCATGTTTTCGAATTTTACCATAATCCCAATCACTGCTGGCGAAAATACGAGGCAACATAACATTCACAACGCACAACTAACAGAAGTATAGCACGTTGCAGTCGCGGGACTTGATTATTTGATTATTTTTGCGGCTTTTTTCATTTTCAGATATTCCGTTTTCACCTAAACTTACGTCATCATCTGCTTTCGCATATACAGCAAAGTTAGTATCTTATTCAACTGCTTATCGGAGCTAGCATGGTAATGCTAAGCGACATATGGTTCATTCCGTATATTGCGTGAGTTGAAAATTTGAAACTTACGCGCATTTTCACAAGACTTAACTTGATAAGCTCAAACTTGCGCACAACTTGTACGGGTGGGAACTTCTTAATTCACACAAAATTTCATTCCGCGTGCCCGCTCTCGCGATCGCGGGCAAGATACAGTTGAAAATTTTGTAAAAACGTTCTTTCCCTTTTTTTCCACAAAAAACTAGTCAGGGCCCAGACGTTACTGAACACCAGAAAATGTTAATATCGCATATAGGGTTTTCTCCAGACCATGACCACGACTTGTTGTATATAAAGTGTGCTTCCCGAAGTAAAATTTCGCCGAAAAGTTGGGTTACCAGAACTATTAAAGTTGTTTATGTGGTTTTCGCACTCGAGAAACACGGTGGTGCTATCGCCGAGTTCGTAACTTTTAGTATGAACGGTTCCAGACCATGACTTTTTGTACAGAAAGTATGGTTCTAAAGCCAAAATCAGCGGTGATATGTGTTTTT
>JASAMV010003944.1:0-14081 GCA_030248065.1 Rhynchonema sp. JSB1_4
CCGTATTGCGCGTAGTGAAATTCTTGTTGCTTTTATTTTTGGTTCATGCATTTTTGTGCGCTTATGCTTCATTTTTGACTTGCTGTAGTTATGTTTTACATGCTAATCACTAACGTCAGCTCCAACTTTAGAGTGTGGCTTATGATTTGAAATTCAGTCTCTCCATTTTTTTGAATTTGGATTATTGTCGCGCCCGGTTACAAGCATGCAGATATAGACATATAATGCTACTTTATTTCTTTAAACTTGAAATTATTGTGATTCCAATTGGAAATTCGATTTTTTTGGCGTTTTTACAAATTTTATATACCTGCAGTTTTGCTCTTGTTCCTCATTTTTATTGAGAGCGCTATTTGCATTTGTTGCAAAAGGTTTCGTGTTTTTGCGGAGTGAAAAATTGCGTGAATTGCAAGGTGTTTCTGAGCCAAATTGTTTCACACCATCAAGTTACGGCACACCACCAAGGAGATAATTTTGGATTTTGCTCTAAAACTGAAGTGAGAAATTCTGAACTTATTAATGTGTAGCATGTCCATTTTTACACTGACACCTCGCATATTTATTATTTTAAGAAACTCTGGAGATATAATATTTTGAATGCCGCATTTATTCAGTGTGTGTTCAACTTCTAATTACGAACAACCGCAATAAAAGTTGTACGCTACGCGCTGGGCTGTTTGCACGGATTGCACAGCAATGCAAAGTAAACACGACATGACCACAAAAAAGTGAATGGTCCCTCGATTTAACAAATGGGCAACTGTTAAGTCAAAGACATGTACATACATGTAACAAGTTAAACCAGGACCACCAACCCCCGTCTCTGTTTCATATAATAAGCCGTTAAACCGTCGCCAACCGAACAGTGCTTGACGAGCGATTGCCCCCCGATGCAATTTGCAATATTTGTCCCCCTTGTCAGCCGGAAAGGCTCATGTCTGACTTGTTGTTTTCTAGGTTCTTGAGATCCCAGGCAGCGACTTGGTCCATCTTTTTTTATAGAAGGTGATGTTTCGCTCGAGTAGCCCCTTTGGTAACAAATCAGACCAACACAGCATCTGTCGGGTATCCGCACTTGTATCACGCTCATCACGAACGGCCCACCTTGAACCAAATTTTCCACATGTCATTTTCGTGTGTACCCACCAATTATAGGTACAACGAGGGTCAGTCGCTTATTGGCGGCAAACCAAACTCTGTCCGACAAGCGATAAGCAGGCAGAAATGCGTCTGCTGCATTTGTGTCACCACGAGCGCACTCACATGCAGCTGACTTGTCATTTGTAACTGTATAGTGTGGTCCAAAAGTTTCTCCACGAAATTAATTGCCATACGCATTACTTCAAGTTCTGACATTGGAAGGGTTGAGCCGTACAATGAACATTAGGCCCGCCAATAGACATTCTCTGCCAGTGTACACGGATGTTTGGGCCACCCTGTATTCATGGTCCTGCCTGATGTTTTGCGGCACCCGCGGTTTTGATGCATTTTCGGTCACGTGTCTTGCGCGAACAAGCGTTATTTTTCTGTAGCTCCCTAATGTCACGCAGGACATCAAATTAATTGAGCATGATAAACACTAGATCCAAATCCAACCAACTAGCGAATGTTTCACTGAAACTCGGCAGATGACGGCGTCACAAAATAAAAGGCAGGAGTATAGGTATACCATGAGGTACAGTATGTACATAAGCCGGTCTGGCAGTCGTTTTTGTTCCACCACGCTAACGAGGGCCAACCACCAAAATTTATGCTCATAAATATACCAAACTTGTGCCATAACCACTTGCTAGCTGGTCGACAATAATGCATTGTACTATTGATCTGTGCACTATGCATTTGTATTGAATAGGCCCGACAGTCACGTAAAACTGGCTTCACCAGTCATTATTATTGTACATGATGGTCGGCGAAGCTTGCGCGGTAACCTGGTTTGGAAAAACAGTGGAGCAGAATTTGTTATGTGCTCGCCACCTTTTTTGCATGCTGTTATTGTTTTGCTGAATACACATATTTTTTGTTTGTTACTGTTTTCTGCCGTTTATGGTTCCGGTCTCTCGACGTGGTTGTCTCTGTGTGACCAGAGAGTATGTATGTGAACCAATGGTATGTAACTGATCGGCATGCGGAGGGCAGTGTTTTTTTGGCGAAACCAAATTTCTCAAAGGGATCATGCAGGTTGACAGCAAAAAAGAGAGTTTCGAGTTGGGACATTGCGAGGGAACATGTGGTCATTATACGTCCTTTTTCAATTAGTAGAGCATCCCCGCCCCTGCGCTGGTGGTCCATTTGCTTCGCGTGACGTTGCGCTTCAAGTGTGCCACACGCACACGCTTGCAGCGCTGTTGAGGAAGAAGGAGTTGTAACAAAGCAATGACATTTCAGGAACTGTCTGTTTGGCCCGCAGCCCCAATCTTATCAATAGAAAATCGACTTCTCGAAAAAATGCTAATTGTTCTCGTGCTCTTTTGACCAAATCTGATCACACTCTTTTTAGGGTTTGGGATAGTAAATTGTCCGCAATTCAGTTATCACTTACCTAGCGTTGGTGGTGAGAACCAAAACAGATAACTGCTGCAATACCAAAATCCTTTAGGTTGAACCCCTAATTCGGGTGGTCGATCACATATCCAGTTTGTGAAAAATATTGCCAGTGAAACATATGTAAACATGACAGACGAGGAGAAGTTGGACGATGAAATTCCCGAAGGATTGGAAGGCATCAATTTCAAGATCAATCAAATCACCGATGAGGTATGCAACATTACCCGTCTTTTCCACCACATTTTTCAATGTGCTATTAAATTTCTAACTTGATGAAAAACTATTCTGATGTTTCAGTCCCTCGAGAGCACCCGTCGAATGATCGCACTGTGCGAAGAGGTTTGTTTCGTAAACACATGCGGTGCAAAAATACTCTTCTCTGTTATTATCACATGAAGCCGATCAAAACATGGTATTTCAAGAAGAAGGTTAATTGTTGATATAACTTCGATTTGATCCTCTTGTGCATTTCAGGGCAAAGAGGCTGGAATCAGAACGTTGGTGATGCTGGATGATCAAGGAGGTGTGTTATGTTGCGAGTGCTTTTCGGGGGGGGGGGGGGTGAAACTGAGTTTTGTTCTCTTCATCGTGGGATTTGCAAACCATAGGTCATCGTCAGCGTGAAGGAATCAGATAGCCAGTGGATCTGAAAGATTGTGATTATTGTTTTGTTCAGAACAACTCGAGACTGTCGACCGCAGCTTGGGCGTGATCAATGCCGACATGAGGGAGGCGGAGGAACAGTTGGCTGGAATGGAGAAATGCTGTGGACTGTTCACATTGCCCTGGAATAAGTGCGTTTCTGGTGGTAAAAATAGTGTTATCACGTTAGCAAAAATTTACGAAAAGGCGCTCATGTTCGCCGCACATGAGACGTAAGAGCTTTTTCCAAGATGCACGTTATTCGAACATTTTTAATTGTAACCAAAAGACAAGGCCTTCATTTTTTGTCGAAAGGTAAGAAAACGAAAGAGTGTCGTTTTTCTCATCTAACCTTGCAGAACGGAAGACCCGAACGCGTCGAATCCGGAGTACGAGAAAGTTTGGAAGGATGATGGACAGGCGGATGTGGCTGAGGATCAACCACGTGGTGGAGGAGAGGGATTTATCGCGTCAAGTGGATATATTACAAAGTGGGTGTCTGTGGGAGCTGCATCAGCACTGAACATGTACTGGTGCACCATCTGGCCGGGTCCTCCGCGAAGATGACATGGTGCACAACTACAGTAGCTGTTCAAGGTCACCACAACAACAGCCTGTAATTGCGTTGCTTACGTCGCGTATAGCTAAGTGAAACATCAGACCATCATGCAGTGCAGACCACGAATTGAAACATTCAAATATCACTGCCAGTCTGACATTGCCGCCCCTGAAATTTCAGGGTTTTGGGTGACGACGACGCTCGCGAAAATGAAATGGACGAGAATCTGGCGCAGGTGAACACGATGGTCGGCAATCTGCGCAACATGGCCATTGATATGAGCTCGGAAACGTCCAATCAGAATAGATTGATCGATCGTATTAATATCAAGGTCAGTTTAAACAGATGGGCGAAGTGTGGCAACCAGGCGCTCTCCTAGCGGTACGTAGAATGATGTTGTTGGCGGATTTGGCCAATATTACAGTGGTCAACTCAAGTCGTCAAATCACTTCGTCCTCAACCCGAATGCCATGTATTATTTCTCGCGCTCATTTGGGGCTGCTGTGATAGTTGATGAAGTGATTTTGACTAGAGTTTGCGAACCACAATAGGGGAAAGAAAAACGACGCCAACCGCCATTGTGAGGACACTTGCAAGCTAGTTAATCCGAAGAACACACCGGGGGATACTTGGCCACTCACCCGTGGTACCGACGGGCTGCAACCCGTATGTAGCTTGTCGATGATTAATATTGCACGACGATTGAAAGTGTCGAAGAACAAAGGTGATGCAAACAGCAATACATAACTGCGAATGATTGGCATGCTCAACAAAACCACTCGTTTATATACCACACGGATTCGACAGTGATTGGCTGTCCGCTCAGCAGTTAATCCGCATTCCGTATTGACAATTGGGCGCAGTGTGAATAATCAGCAGGAATAATCGGGCTCATGTACACCATGCACCAGACAGGTGCACATAGACACAGATGGCAGCTCGGTGTTGCATGTGTGTATGATCACTCTCCCCTAACTTGTGCTTGTGCCTATCAATGGGCATGATAACAAACTAAGGATGACAACATGCACAGCAATGCTTTGGTGTAGCGATGTGTTCTCTCGTGCACATATATGTAGGTTGGCCGGATGTTCAGGTATCACGCCCGTAAATTTAATGTGGAATTTAGTGCCAATTCTTCCAGACGTTCCTAAAACTGTCCAAAAACTTTCCTCAAACATTCGTTTTTCAGACGGACTCCAACAACCAGCGTGTCGAAGCAGCCAACAAGCGGGCCGCTGCGCTCACTGCTTCTGCATAATAAACCTTGTGCGTATAAAAAATTAACGAACATTCGGTGTATTTTTATTCTCGTTTCTCACAGCTTATCTCTCTTTCTTCGAAGTGCTTCAAGTCAAAATGGCAATCCCGCGGTGAAACAAAATACTGAATCTAACTTCTCAGAAGCGCTTATAAATTTCGAAACCACAACATCAAGCAACAAATTCGTTGTATAGTACTGAGTTTTTATTTGATCCTCCTACGCGTTCATACAACTGTTCTTCAATGATGAGATGAGTAATGACGCATTACAGTTGTATTAAAAAATAAAACTTTTATTTTTTCGTGTGCAGTGCATCGTTCTATGCTGTTTGAATAACGGAGGTTTTCAGGTTTTGGTATTCCTAAACCCCATTTTGCATTTTATCCTACTACATACTTTCTGTTCCTGCGCAATTGTTAGCATACCAATCCATAAAAATTGTCTCACAAAGCAAAATTTATTGCGGATAAAACGCAACAGTTTTGCACATTTTTATGAAAGATCGGTATAAATTCAGCTGTCATGAGAAGATTGTCATAAAAGCAATGATTTTCACCCATTCATTGATCAGCATTCATGGGACTCGAAACAAAAATTGGTGGGCGGGTTGACATTCAAAAATGTTCAGATAAGAATAAAATAACAGCTGGTATAGATTGTACAATTTGCCTTATTCCGACATTTCATTGATATTTGTATTCGTGCGCTCTGTGACGTAGACATTCATATTGGAAAGCGAAAGACCTGCCGCTGTGCAGATGTGCAAGAACATGAATAATAAGAAATTTGTCAAAAATTTTTGTGATGTTCAAAACGACCGGCTGTTTTGCTGCGCGCCACCCGATCCAACTCACGTGACAAAGATGAGACGCGTGACACTGTCTTGCGACATTTATTTCGCAGAACTCGTATTCACTTGTCCACTGCTCTTGATTATTATTCGATGCGGAATGCTGAAAAAACACCCACCGCTTTCAGACACCTATGTAGTATATTGCAGATATAAGTTTTCTCTTTTCATGCACGTACAGCAGTTCCGAGGCATTTGAGGTGCTCATTACACCGACCTGCCACTGCAACACCTCAATTTGCAACCAGATGCTAAAAACAAGTTTCGATTTCCAGAATTTATACCTTTGATTGCAGTTTTGTTCAGAATCGGCCAGAAAACGAGTTACTAATCATGAATAAAGGAAGCAGAATACAGCTGTTCATTTTATCGTCATTGGTGCTTCTGGTGGGCTCAATTAAAGCAATGTCGGTTAGTGTGACACGCTTAATTTCAGCTTTTGAAGCTAAACGTAAACTCAATGAAAACATCATCAATCCACGTACAGATCACGCGATCAGTGCCGTTTCGCGATTACGAGATTGGCTGCAATGAGACGAAATCGATTCGTGGACTGAAGGGACTGTTGATACATGCCAGGAATCAATCGAAAGACGTCGTGTTTGAGATTTACTGCAACAGACTTGAGGTGAGCTGGAAGAGAATGCTTTTGAACGTCGGAACGCAAACTGAAATGTTTTTTCAACCGGAGTGTCTAAAATCAGGTACCGAGTGAGATAATTTATGTAACTCAAGTGGTGTGCGATCCAAATTTTCATGTGCAGAACAAACGTTGTATTACGCGAGCAGCAATGGTGCCTTTTGGAGGTCTATTGGTTATCCGTCTGTGAAGACTGGCCGAAACGGGCAAAACTTTAGAATTACTATACCCTTGTGGCTGAGCTGTGTTCGGTCCTTCAATGTCAGCAGAACTGAACGGAGCTGTCTGTCCCTGTTTCTTACTTCCAGGCGAACGGAATAAAAAAATTGTCGCTGATGCAAAGTGAGAACCAATGTAACCAAGCCCCAGTCAGTAGTGTACAACTGCAGCCCACCTTCTGCCAATCGTACGCCGAACCGCAGCCGTTCGATTTTGCCAGCCATCAAGGAGAAGTAATCGGTGACGTTCAGTTTGGTGACGAGCACAATTGTCCAAAGGGATATTATGTGCAGGGAATCGCAGCCAGATATGATGGACTGAAAAGAAGGTTGGGGTAGTTCGGAAAATAAGTGTGCATGGCGATCGATGGGCATGATTACAGATCAAGGTGCATGACCTTCAGACGCTTGTTGAAACAGGCAAAAACGATCCTGTGAAAACTATCCGAGAAACAAAGTCGAAACCGCAATATCCAAATAATAGGAGGCACGCGTCAAGTTATTTTAAATTATACAATATGAAACATCACTTTTTGTCAGATTACGTCTGGTCTGCTGCAAACCACTTGAGTGGCGAGTGGACGAAACAATCGGATGTCATGTGGTCGGACCGAGCAATCCATACGAACGACCCTACTTCGGACTTAGAAATGTGATCAGAATGCCGATGACCTGTCCCCAGGACGCGCTATCAGGCGTTTATGTTGGGTTCGTTGGTTTCAGTGTGCTTCATTGAAAAAAAACAGGATCAATTTAGCTGTTCGCTTCTTTCAGACCGGCTGGGATCGCTCTAAAATTCTGTCCATTCAAAAAGGACAACACGCCGCAAAGAAGAGGTTGTCAACAACGCACCTAGGAACCTGTTTGGGATTTGCTTTTCATCAAATATTTCCTTGTGACAGGTTGTGCTCTTGTGAAAAAAGGACTGACCAAGCACACGGAGGACTCGAAGTTGTTCGTCATGAAGCGCGTGGAGGAATCGGTGAAACGACTCGACATCGATTTGAAAGATGACGACAAAACGGTATTGACGGTGGGGAACAAATTTTAGGATTATCATCATCAGTACTTGCTTTGTGTATGCCAGTGATAAATTGACGATTTGGTCAGACCAGTGTGTCAGGAGAAGATGTAAACCTCGGAGATAAAATTTTCCCAATTTAAATCCAAGTGTTCTTTTTTCCAACTTTTTTACACTCATAGAGTTCCACCAATCTTGTCACGGCCATTTCGAGTACAACCACAACGACAACTACAACCACTGAAACATCAACCAGCACAACAACAACGCCTGTGACGACTACAACTACCACAACACCACAAGTCGATAAGTGGAAAGAGCTGACGGAAAACAGCACAAATTCAGGTTTAGTGGGACTTGAAAAGTGAACATAAAAATTGTTTCAGAACGTTATTCTGTAACTGAACGATAACAACTGGTACCAAGTTTTTCGTGTCTTGTTTTGCAGATTTCATCAACGACATCGGCTCAACCAGCACCAACCACTCCGACACGCTCACGCATTTTGACCTTGACCTTGACAATGAACTGTCGGTTGACACACCGTCACAACAAGTTACTCAAACTGATCAACAACCTCCCTGCATTTGCGCCTGTGCCAATGTGTGCCACACGAAAGGTGCCGTTTTCTGCAAATATTTTCTTTCTTCTTATACCTCAAGAAAGATTTTTTGCAGAAAGTTCCGAGTCGCAGCCCGACCGATCGTACGTGATCACGCAGACCACGCAGGTGCGCACACGAGTGCAGGACAGTCAGGTTGGACAACTGCCAAATCATCACAATTTGTTTCAGACTCACAAAATGCATTTTTTTCAGGTGCAAATTCACGAAATGCTAATGGACGGGCTGAATATGAACGTGCTTAGCTCGGATTCCGATGCAATTTATTTCTGTGATTCCAGTCAATGTGCTTGTTCAAATGTTTGTCGGTAGCACGCCACATTTATTTCAGATAAATGCACTTTTATCCCCTTGTCCCTAGTCATGCATGTACGAGCTGTATAAACTTTGCGGAAGCACAGGCGCACACTGTGTCATCAATTCTGTTTCAAAAAACCCAAAATAACGCTGATGAATGAAGCTCATGCTCATGGCACAAACTGCCACATTGTGGCGGCATATTGATAGCATCACTGCGCCTGATTACGCCCGTAATGTCCTTCAATATCTGTCTGATCTCGTGTCCGTCGTCGCGTTGATTGACTTCGACCACGTGCGTGTGATCACGTGACACATGCAAATCGTCGAATATGAGTTGCTGGAAATAGTCATGAAGCAGTAGCACTGCACATTTGTTCGCTTGTGGCCTGGTTTGAGCGTCTTTTCATATTGTTCACAAAAAATCCCATTGACGCAACCACGATGGATGCAACCACGATAACAAGGGATTGTAATCTTGTGAAATCCCATTGAAAAAATAAAATGCATGAAACAACAACCTTGGCCCTCTCGCAAAACGGACAACCGATCTTCGAGAACATCACAACTTTATTCGATTTGATGGCATTTTCGACGAAATCTTTTGGGTTTTCGCCAGACGCACAGAAATTGGCCCGTTGTGGGCGAATGAGCGCATTTTGACCGAATTTTTTCGCACTTGTTGACGCCAAACAGCGGCTGCAAAACGACAACGTTTGCAGCCGGGAGGACATTTGACACAAAATTATTTTCGCAAAAATATGATGTTCAACAAAACCACGTGGTGAATGAAGCGCACAGAAGGCTGACTGACTGAAACTGAAAATCAACCTAATGTTTCGCGTGGAGTGAGAAACTTATTTGTGACGAAAAAGCTGTTTGCTGGCTGACACAAGAAGTTCATACGGAAACTTGACATGACAGCACGGTTTTTTTCATTGTTGCCGGACGTATTGGTATCAATACATACAGTGTGAATTTTACAGAATTAATGACAAATAAAGTAATCAGGCGCAGTGATGCTATCAATATGCCGCCACAATGTGGCAGTTTGTGCCATGAGCATGAGCTTCATTCATCAGCGTTATTTTGGGTTTTTTGAAACAGAATTGATGACACAGTGTGCGCCTGTGCTTCCGCAAAGTTTATACAGCTCGTACATGCATGACTAGGGACAAGGGGATAAAAGTGCATTTATCTGAAATAAATGTGGCGTGCTACCGACAAACATTTGAACAAGCACATTGACTGGAATCACAGAAATAAATTGCATCGGAATCCGAGCTAAGCACGTTCATATTCAGCCCGTCCATTAGCATTTCGTGAATTTGCACCTGAAAAAAATGCATTTTGTGAGTCTGAAACAAATTGTGATGATTTGGCAGTTGTCCAACCTGACTGTCCTGCACTCGTGTGCGCACCTGCGTGGTCTGCGTGATCACGTACGATCGGTCGGGCTGCGACTCGGAACTTTCTGCAAAAAATCTTTCTTGAGGTATAAGAAGAAAGAAAATATTTGCAGAAAACGGCACCTTTCGTGTGGCACACATTGGCACAGGCGCAAATGCAGGGAGGTTGTTGATCAGTTTGAGTAACTTGTTGTGACGGTGTGTCAACCGACAGTTCATTGTCAAGCGGGTCAAAATGCGTGAGCGTGTCGGAGTGGTTGGTGCTGGTTGAGCCGATGTCGTTGATGAAATCTGCAAAACAAGACACGAAAAACTTGGTACCAGTTGTTATCGTTCAGTTACAGAATAACGTTCTGAAACAATTTTTATGTTCACTTTTCAAGTCCCACTAAACCTGAATTTGTGCTGTTTTCCGTCAGCTCTTTCCACTTATCGACTTGTGGTGTTGTGGTAGTTGTAGTCGTCACAGGCGTTGTTGTTGTGCTGGTTGATGTTTCAGTGGTTGTAGTTGTCGTTGTGGTTGTACTCGAAATGGCCGTGACAAGATTGGTGGAACTCTATGAGTGTAAAAAAGTTGGAAAAAAGAACACTTGGATTTAAATTGGGAAAATTTTATCTCCGAGGTTTACATCTTCTCCTGACACACTGGTCTGACCAAATCGTCAATTTATCACTGGCATACACAAAGCAAGTACTGATGATGATAATCCCAAAATTTGTTCCCCACCGTCAATACCGTTTTGTCGTCATCTTTCAAATCGATGTCGAGTCGTTTCACCGATTCCTCCACGCGCTTCATGACGAACAACTTCGAGTCCTCCGTGTGCTTGGTCAGTCCTTTTTTCACAAGAGCACAACCTGTCACAAGGAAATATTTGATGAAAAGCAAATCCCAAACAGGTTCCTAGGTGCGTTGTTGACAACCTCTTCTTTGCGGCGTGTTGTCCTTTTTGAATGGACAGAATTTTAGAGCGATCCCAGCCGGTCTGAAAGAAGCGACCAGCCAAATTGATCCTGTTTTTTTTTCATTGAAGCACACTGAAACCAACGAACCCAACATAAACGCCTGATAGCGCGTCCTGGGGACAGGTCATCGGCATTCTGATCACATTTCTAAGTCCGAAGTAGGGTCGTTCGTATGGATTGCTCGGTCCGACCACATGACATCCGATTGTTTCGTCCACTCGCCACTCAAGTGGTTTGCAGCAGACCAGACGTAATCTGACAAAAAGTGATGTTTCATATTGTATAATTTAAAATAACTTAACGCGTGCCTCCTATTATTTGGATATTGCGGTTTCTCCGACTTTGTTTCTCGGACAGTTATCACAGGATCGTTTTTGTCTGTTTCAACAAGTTTCCGAAAGTCATGCACCCCGATCTGTTATAATGCCCATCGATAGCCCACCCCAACCTTCTTTTCAGTCCATCGTATCTGGCTGCGATTCCCTGCACATAATATCCCTTTGGACAATTGTGCTCGTCACCAAACTGAACGTCACCGATTACTTCTCCTTGATGGCTGGCAAAATCGAACGGCTGCGGTTCGGCGTACGATTGGCAGACGGTGGGCTGCAGTTGTACACTACTGACTGGGGCTTGGTTACATTGGTTCTCACTTTGCAACAGCAACTATTTTTTCATTCCGTTCGCCTGGAAGTAAGAAACAGGGACAGACAGCTCCGTTCAGTTCTGCTGACAGTAGAAGGCCCGAACGTTTCAGCTCAGCCCCAAGGGTATAGTAGTTCTGAAGTTTGCCCGTTTCGGCCAGTCTTCACAGACGGATAACCAATTAACCTCCAGAAGGCACCATTGCTGCTCGCGTAATACAACACGCTTGTTTTGCACATGAAAATTTGGATCGCACACCACTTGAGTTACTGTACATAAATTATCTCACTCGGTACCTGATTTTAGACATTCCGGTTGAAAAAACATTTCAGTCTGCGTTCCGACGTTCAAAAGCATTCTCTCCCCGCTCACCTCAAGTCTGTTGCAGTAAATCTCAAACACGACGTCTTTCGATTGATTCCTGGCATGTATCAACAGTCCCTTCAGTCCACGAATCGATTTCGTCTCATTGCAGCCAATCTCGTAATCGCGAAACGGCACTGATCGCGTGATCTGTACGTGGATTGATGATGTTTTCATTGAGTTTACGTTTAGCTTCAAAAGCTGAAATTAAGCGTGTCACACTAACCGACATTGCTTTAATTGAGCCCACCAGAAGCACCAATGACGATAAAATGAACAGCTGTATTCTGCTTCCTTTATTCATGATTAGTAACTCGTTTTCTGGCCGATTCTGAACAAAACTGCAATCAAAGGTATAAATTCTGGAAATCGAAACTTGTTTTTAGCATCTGGTTGCAAATTGAGGTGTTGCAGTGGCAGGTCGGTGTAATGAGCACCTCAAATGCCTCGGAACTGCTGTACGTGCATGAAAAGAGAAAACTTATATCTGCAATATACTACATAGGTGTCTGAAAGCGGTGGGTGTTTTTTCAGCATTCCGCATCGAATAATAATCAAGAGCAGTGGACAAGTGAATACGAGTTCTGCGAAATAAATGTCGCAAGACAGTGTCACGCGTCTCATCTTTGTCACGTGAGTTGGATCGGGTGGCGCGCAGCAAAACAGCCGGTCGTTTTGAACATCACAAAAATTTTTGACAAATTTCTTATTATTCATGTTCTTGCACATCTGCACAGCGGCAGGTCTTTCGCTTTCCAATATGAATGTCTACGTCACAGAGCGCACGAATACAAATATCAATGAAATGTCGGAATAAGGCAAATTGTACAATCTATACCAGCTGTTATTTTATTCTTATCTGAACATTTTTGAATGTCAACCCGCCCACCAATTTTTGTTTCGAGTCCCATGAATGCTGATCAATGAATGGGTGAAAATCATTGCTTTTATGACAATCTTCTCATGACAGCTGAATTTATACCGATCTTTCATAAAAATGTGCAAAACTGTTGCGTTTTATCCGCAATAAATTTTGCTTTGTGAGACAATTTTTATGGATTGGTATGCTAACAATTGCGCAGGAACAGAAAGTATGTAGTAGGATAAAATGCAAAATGGGGTTTAGGAATACCAAAACCTGAAAACCTCCGTTATTCAAACAGCATAGAACGATGCACTGCACACGAAAAAATAAAAGTTTTATTTTTTAATACAACTGTAATGCGTCATTACTCATCTCATCATTGAAGAACAGTTGTATGAACGCGTAGGAGGATCAAATAAAAACTCAGTACTATACAACGAATTTGTTGCTTGATGTTGTGGTTTCGAAATTTATAAGCGCTTCTGAGAAGTTAGATTCAGTATTTTGTTTCACCGCGGGATTGCCATTTTGACTTGAAGCACTTCGAAGAAAGAGAGATAAGCTGTGAGAAACGAGAATAAAAATACACCGAATGTTCGTTAATTTTTTATACGCACAAGGTTTATTATGCAGAAGCAGTGAGCGCAGCGGCCCGCTTGTTGGCTGCTTCGACACGCTGGTTGTTGGAGTCCGTCTGAAAAACGAATGTTTGAGGAAAGTTTTTGGACAGTTTTAGGAACGTCTGGAAGAATTGGCACTAAATTCCACATTAAATTTACGGGCGTGATACCTGAACATCCGGCCAACCTACATATATGTGCACGAGAGAACACATCGCTACACCAAAGCATTGCTGTGCATGTTGTCATCCTTAGTTTGTTATCATGCCCATTGATAGGACCAAGCACAAGTGAGGGGGAGAGTGATCATACACACATGCAACACCGAGCTGCCATCTGTGTCTATGTGCACCTGTCTGGTGCATGGTGTACATGAGCCCGATTATTCCTGCTGATTATTCACACTGCGCCCAATTGTCAATACGGAATGCGGAACCAGCGACCGCCAGCAGATTACTGTCGAATCCGTGTGGTATATAAACGAGTGGTTTTGTTGAGCATGCCAATCATTCGAGTTATGTATTGCTGTTTGCATCACCTTTGTTCTTCGACACTT